>JAJEJO010002279.1:13432-80085 GCA_020662805.1 Glaucomys volans | reverse complement strand
TTGATCATGGTGCACTATCTTTTTAATATGCTTTTGTATGCGATTTACTAAAATTTTGTTAAGAATTTTTGCATCTATTTTCATTAGGGATATTTGTCTGAAATTTTCTTTCTTTGATGTGTCCTTCTCTGGTTTTGGTATCAGGGTGATATTAGCTTCATAGAATGAGTTTGGAATGGTTCCCTCCTTCTCCATTTCATGAAATACTTTGAGGAGTATTGGAATGAGCTCTTCTTTGAAGGTCTTGCAGAACTCTGCTGTGAATCCATCTGGTCCTGGACTTTTCTTTGTTGGTAGGCTTTTGATGACTTATTCTATTTCCTTGCTTGAAATTGATCTATTTAAGTTGTATATGTCCTCCAGATTCAGTTTGGATGGCTCATATCTAGGAACCTGTTGATGTCTTCCAGGTTTTCTATTTTGTTGGAGTATAAATTTTCAAAATAGCTTCTAATTATGTTTTGTATTTCAATTGTGTCTGTTGTAATATTTCCATTTCCATCACGAATTTTAGTAATTTGGATTTTCTCTCTCCTTCTCTTTGTTAGTGTGGCTAAGGGTTTATCAATTTTGTTTATTTTTTCAAAGAACCAACTTTTTGTTTTGTCAATTTTTTGAATTGTTTCTTTTGTTTCAATTTCATTGATTTCCGCTCTGATTTTAATTATTTCCTGTCTTCTACTACTTTTGGTGATGATCTGTTCCTCTTTTTCTAGGGCTTTGAGCTGTAATGTGAGGTCATTTATTTGTTGACTTTTCATTCAATAGAATGCACTCCATGCAAGAATTTTCCTCTTAGCACTGCTTTCATAGTATCCCAGAGATTCTGGTATGTTGTATCTTTGTTCTCGTTGACCTCTAAGAATTTTTTTTATTTCCCCCCTAATGTCTTCTGTTATCCATGCATCATTCAATAGTATATTATTTAATCTCCACGTGTTGGAGTAGTTTCTGTTTTTATCGTTGATATCTAATTTCATTCCATTATGATCTAATAGAATACAAGGTAGTATCTCTATGTTTCTTTTATTTGCTAAGAGTAGCTTTGTGGCATAACATATGGTCTATTTTAGAGAAGGATCCATGAGCTGCTGAGAAGAAAATGTATTTGCTTTTTGATGGATGGAATATTCTATATATCTGTTAAGTCTAAATTAGCAATTGTGTCATTGAGTTCTATGGTTTCTTTGTTCAATTTTTACTTGGAAGATCTGTCCAATGGTGAGAGAGGAGTATTAAAGTCCCCCAGTATTATTGTGTTTTGGTCTATTTGGTTCCTGGAATTGAGAAGGATCTGATTGATGTACATGGATGCGCCATTGTTTGGTGCATAAATATTTATGATTATTATGTCTTGCTGATTTATGCTTCCCTTAAGTAGTATGAAATGTCCTTCTTTATCCCTTCTGACTAACTTTGGCTTGAAGTCTGCTTTATGTGAAATGAGGATGGAAACTCCTGCTTTTTTACTAAGACCATGTGCATGGTATATTTTTTCCCATACTTTCATCTTTAGTCTGTGGGCATGTTTTTCTATGAGTCGAGTCTCTTGAAAGCAGCATATTGTTGGATCTTTCTTTTTAATCCAATCTGCCAGTCTATGTCTTTTGATAGAAGTTTAGGCCATTTACATTTAGGGTTATTATTGAGATATGACTTGTATTCCCAGTCATTTTGACTTATTTTTGGATTTTAATCTTACCTGGTTTTTCCTTTAATTGACTGTTCCTTTAGGTAATTCCTCCCTTTGCTGACTTACATTATTTCTCATTTCTTCCTCTTGGAATATTTTGCTGAGGATTTTCTGTAGGGCAGGCTTTCTATTTGTGAATTCTTTTAGCTTGTGTTTATCATGGAATGATTTTATTTCATCTTCAAATCTGAAGGTAAGTTTTGCTGGATTTAAGATTCTTGGTTGGCATCCATTTTCTTTCAATGCTTGGAATGTGTTGTTGCAGGCCCTTCTTGCTTTTAGGGTCTGGGCTGAGAAATCTGATATCTGTATTGGTTTCCCCTATATGTAATCTGATGTTTTTCTCTTGCAGCCTTTAAAATTCTATCTTTGTTTTATATGTTAGGTATTTTCATTATAATGTGCCTGGGTGTGGATCTGTTGTGATTTTGTGCATTTGGTGTCCTATAAGCCTCTTGAATTTGATTTTCCATTTCATTCATCAGATTTGGGAAATTTTCTGATATTATTTCATTGAACAGATTATTCATTCCTTTGGTTTGTGTCTCTGTGCCTTCCTCAATCCCAGTAACTCTTGAATTTGGTCTTTTCATGATGTCCCATAACTCTTGGAGGTTCTGTTCATGATTTCTTACCATTTTCTCTGTCTGGTTGAGTTTTCAAGATTAAATATTTTGTCTTTGTTGTCTGAAGTTCTGTCTTCCAAGTGTTTTAGCCTGTTGGTTAAGCTTTCTATTGAGTTTTTAATTTAGTTTATTGTAACCTTCATTTCAAGGATTTCCGTTTTGGGTTTTTTTTTTTTTTTTTTTTTTTTTCAGAATTTCTTTCTTTTTATTGAAATGATCTTTTGCTTCCTACAGTTGCTCTTTTAGCATTGCCTGCATTTGCTCTCTTGACTCCTTGTTAGCTTCTCAGATCATTTTAATTATGTACAACTCCCTTTCTGAGAATGCTTCTGCCATGTTGTCATTGGGTTCTTTTGATATAGTATCTGGGTTTGTTTGGTATGTTTTCTTTCCATGTTTTCTCATGTTGTTAATGTATCCTCCCCTCTAGTAGTGTGAATCCTAGGTATTGCAGTTTCCCCTTAAAGACTTATAGTGTTCCTGCCTATTTTCAATGCCTCCCCTTGAATTGAGAGATCAATATTGGCAGCACACCATATAAACAATATGTGTCCTTAATCTAAATAGTCCCTAGTAAGATATTAACAGGGTTGTCTTAATAAACAGAGATGAGTTCAAATTATTATCTACAGCATAACCAGTAAGTTTGCAATAAGGACTGCAAATTCTAATGTTGGACAGGGAGAATGATGGGTATAGGACAAAACACTAATGAGATAAGAAGTGAGTCTATAGATATACTATGTCATGTGAATAGTGGAAGTGGAATTAAAAGAAATAAGTTGTTAGTGTGAGGAAAAAGAGATTCTCTAAGGAAACGGATAAATAAGATGGAGATAGAGTGATAAGCATATTAATAAAAGAAAAAGGTAGGAATATAGTGGATATATTAAGAATAATTGTAGTATTACAATTAATTTTAAAATGTTCTGCGATAAAAATGTACTGTATAGTTCAAACCTCTTATTTTTCAATGGTCTGATGTTTGAGAGGTGCTTGATCAAGCAGTGACCCAAGAAGGGTGCTGTCCCACTACCTCCCGGTTGGGAATGATCAATGCTTCTGGGCAGAGGCGGCCTGGCATTGATAGACGGTCAGATGCAGCACAGGCACTAGACAGCAGGCCAGGGTGTGGGCCTGGGCACTAGACCCAGTTGGGGTGGGGGCGCAGAACTGTGCTCAGTGATGGAAACACTGGGCTTGATAGCCCAGGTAGGCCTGAACTCCGCGCTGGGGGCTCTGGCAGTCGCAGGCGGTTGCTCTCTCTCGCTGTAAAATGGCACTGAAGGGCCTAAGATCCCTGCTGGGGCTGGGAATTCCGGCTGCCACAGGCAGGAGCTCTCTCCAGGAGACACCATGAAATGGCGCCAGAAGACCGGAGCTCCCCTATGGGGATTCAGGCAGCTGCTGCAGGCGGTCTCTCTTTCCCGGGGAAGCTGTAAAGTGGCACTGAAGGGTCTAAGATACCCGCTGGGACTGGGGAGTCCGGCCACCGGAGGCAGGAGCTTTCTCCAGGAGATGCCATGAAATGGTGCCCTATGTTTTGTTTTTAGTGGTGTCTGTTGTGATATTTCCTTTTTCATCATGAATTTTGGTAATCAGAGTTTTCTCTCTCCTGTTAGTGTGGCTAAGGGTTTATCTATTTTGTTTACTTTTTCAAAGAACCAACTTTTTGTTTTGTCAATTTTTTGAATTCTTTTGTTTCAATTTCATTGATTTCCGCTCTGATTTTAATTATTTCCTGTCTTCTACTACTTTTGGTGTTGCTCTGTTCTTCATTTTGTAGAACTTTGAGATGTAATGTTAGGTTGTTTAGTTGTTGACTTTTTATCCTTTTCTTGAATGCACTCAATGCAATAAATTTTCCTCTTAGTACTGCTTTCATAGAGTCCCAGAGATTTTGATATGTTGTATCATCATTCTCATTTACCTCTAAGAACTTTTTTGTCTCCTCCCTGTCATTTTCTGTTATCCATACTTCATTCAATAGCATTATTTAGTCTCCAGGTGTTGGAGTAGTTCCTTTTTTTATTTTGTCATTGATTTCTAATTTCATTCCATTATAGTCCAATAGAATACAAGGTAGTATCTCTATTTTTTTGCATTAACTAAGGGCTGTTTTGTGGCATAGCATATGGTCTATTTTTAGAGAAGGATCCATGTGCCGCTGAGAAAAAAATGTATTCGCTCGTTGATGGATGGAATATTCTGTATATATCTGTTATATCTAAGTTATTGATTGTGTTATTGAGTTCTGTGGTTTCTTCGTTTAGTTTTTGTTTGGAAGATCTATCTAGTGATGACAGTGGTGTGTTAAATTCACAAGAATTATTGTGTTGTGGTCTATTTGATTCCTGGAATTGAGAAGGATTTGGTTGATGTACATGGATGCGCCATTGGTGGGGCATATTTATGATGGTTATGTCTTCCTGATTTATGCTTCCCTTAATCAGTATGAAGTGACCTTCTTTATCCCTTCTGACTAACTTTGGCTTGAAGTCCACTTTATCTGATGTAAGGATGGAAACCTCTGCTTTTTTACTGAGTCTGTGTTCATGGTAGGTTTTTTCCCATCCTTTCACCTTTAGTCTGTGGATGTCCTTTTCTATGAGATGAGTCTCTTGAAGGCAGCATATTATTGGGTCTTTCTTTTTAATCCAATCTGCCGGTCTATGTCTTTTGATTGATGAGTTTAGGCCATTAACATTCAGGGTTATTATTGAGATATGATTTTTATTCCCATTCATTTTGGCTTAGTTTTGGTTTTTAACTTGATTTGGTTTCTCCTTTGATTGGCTTTTCCTTTAGGGTAGTTCCTCCCTTTGCTGACCTACATTGTTGTTTTCGTTTCTTCCTCATGGAATATTTTGCTGAGAATATTCTGTAGTGCAGGCTTTCTATGTGTCAATTCTTTGAACTTTTGTTTGTCATGGAAGGATTTTATTTCATCTTCAAATTTGAAGGTTGGTTTTGCTGGGTATGAGATTCTTGGTTGGCAACCATGTTCTTTCAGAGCTTGAAATATATTGTTCTAGGCCCTTCTAGCTTTTAGGGTCTCGTCTGAAAAAATCTGTTGATATCTGTATTCTTTTCCCCCTTTATGTAATCTGATGCTTTTCTCTTGCAGCCTTCAAAATCCTATCTTTATTTTTTATGTTAGATGTTTTCATTATAATGTGTCTTGGTGTGGATCTGCTGTAATTTTGTGCATTTGGTGTTCTGTAAGCCTCTTGTAGTCAAATTTCCATTCCATTCTTCAGGTATGGGAAATTTTTCTGATATTATTTCATTGAATAGGTTGTTCATTCCTTTGGTTTGTTTCTCTGTGCCTTCCTCAATCCTGATAATTCTTATATTTGGTTTTTTCATGATATCCCATAGTTCTTGGAGGCTCCATTCATGATTTCTTACCATCTTCTCTATTTGGGCGACTTTATTTTCACGATTCAATATTTTGTCTTCATTGTCCTAGGTTCCATCTTCCAAGTGATCTAGTATGTTGGTGATGCTTTCCATTGAGTTTTTTATTTGGTTTATTGTTTCCTTCATTTCAAGGATTTCTGTAGGGTTTTTTTTTTTCAGAATCTCTATCTCTTTGTTGAGGTGATCTTTTGCTTCCTGCAGTCACCCTTTCAACTACTTATTGGAGTAATCAATCATTGCCTGCATTTGCTCTCTTATCTCATCCTTTGCTTCGTAACTCATTTTAATCATGTATTTTCTGAAGTCCTTTTCTAACATTTCTTCTACCATGCTATCATTGGATTCTATTAATATAGAATCTTGGTTTGTTTGGAACACTTTCTTCCCTTGTATTTTCATGTTGTTCGTGTATCTTCCCCTCTAGCAATGCAGATCTGGGGTATTACAGTTTCCCCCCTGTAGGCTTACAGTGGCCCTGCAGCTTTCCAAAACCTCTTTAAGGGGGAGATCAATATTAGCAACACCCAGTATGGACAATTTGCAGCCGTAAACCAAGTAGCCCTTATGAAGACGTTAACAATATTGTTGTAATAAACAGAGAGGGTGAGTTCAATTATTATCTACAGTATAACAAATAGATTTGCAATGAAGACTGTAGTTTCAAATGGAGGACAAAGAGGATGGGGAAGGGTGTAGGATGTAACTGTTAATGGAATAAGAAGAGTATAAAGAAGTTCTAGACCATAGTTGGAGTGAAAGTGTAGTCAAAAGAAGTTGGTTGTTAGCATGAGAAAAGGAAAATAAAGAAAAATCATGTATATTCTGTTGTTATTAGTTAACAACAGTGTGTAGTCCCTATAATAGTAGGCACTTTGCATTCATTATTTCTAGCTTCGAGCATTTTTGCAAGATTGGTATTATTATATCCATTTTGTAGATGAAGCAAGATCCATCAGTTACTTGCTTAATACCATGTAGCTAGAATAGGATCTGTGTTTGACTCCAAAATTCCTCACTCTCTTATTTATGTCCTTTTTCTTCTTCTTTTCAACTTATAGAAGAAAAAATATTTTGTCCTGAAAACTTAATTTTATGTTAGAAGAATACAAATTTTAGGGCTGGGATCATGGCTCAGTGGTAGAGCGCTTGCCTTGCATATGTGAGGCACTGTATTTGATCCTCAGCACCACATAAAATGAATAAATAAAGGTATTGTGTCCATCTCCAACTAAATAGAATTTTTAAGAAATGAATTTCAGAGAATTTTTGCCTTTTTTAGGCAGGTCAGTTTCTTTAAAATAAGCTATCTTTTCAAGGTTTTGTGATTAAGAAATGTGTATTAAGAATGAGTGTCAAGGGCTGGGCATGTAGCTCAGTGATAGAGACTTGCTTAGCATAGTGTGAGCAAAGCCTTGGATTCAATCTTCAGTATTGCCAAAAAGAAAAGAATGAAATATCGTTCAGATGAAGGCTGAAAGTTTTCTCCTTCATGGAAGGGAGAGAGAAGAGGAAATTAGCTCAAACATGAGATGTTTAAATTTGTATAAAGGAAAAATTCCACTCAAAATTGATAAAACTGAAAGGAATTTCTTGGATTTGTTGCTGATTATTGCTAGAGAACTTTTAAAACTGTGTGATTCTGTGTGTTTAGAAATGACTGTCTGTAAGAAGTCTTGAGACTATACTTGTGTTTATTAGCTATTTGAGTTCCCCATAGCAGTTTCTAAAAAAAGCCAAGTGGTATTTTATCTTAGTTTTTAACGTATTTCGGTAGGGGATAAATAATTTTCCCTATAATTAAGTTGCTTTTTACTAAATGCAGACTTTATAAAAAAAATTCCAGTTTTGGAATTCATCTGTCCTGCATTTGCATAGATTCTTTTTTTTCCCCCTAAAGTTACGATGTTAGAAAATAGTTGTTTCTTTGTATATGTCTACTCTATTTCATATGGCAAAATACAGCTGTTTTAATTCCTCTGGTGCCTGAATTGTAAGAATTTAAGAGAACTAGGGAGCCAGCTGACATAAAACCCAGTGCTGTTTTAAAGTGCCAAACTGCAAATTTTTTTGAATGTTATGGGGCTTGCTGACTGCTTATATTTAATACCTTTCACAGATATGAGCTGTAAAAAATTAGCTGTGGTCAGAAAATAAGAATTCATAACAGGATTATGTCTTTGAATTCTCCATTTCTTTGTACCATTATGCCACAACTGTCAGTCAGTACTTTTAATGTATTTTATTTGCAAATAAGTTTAATGATTTGAACCAAAAGGTACCTATCCTTTTTTCTTTTTCTGTCAAAATTTCTTCAACTCATTCATCTCAATTTATGTAGTCTTCATTAACTGTGTGATATTTGGCAGGTTACCCAACCTCTCTGTGACCAGTTTTGTAAGCTGTAAATCAGGGGTAATAAGATAATCTATCTCATGGAGTAATTGTGAAAATCGAGTCTGATAATAAATCTAAAGCTCTTAGAACTGCTCCCATAGTAGATGTTAATCGCTTCTACTATTGCTACCACCACCACCACTTCTACGGCCAGTCATTCTGTTACTGTCACTAGTGAAAACATTTTGTCTGTATACTGTGGTGAATACAAACAAGTGTGAAGTTCATTTTCATTGCCTGCCCTCTGGAAATGAAAGTGTAGTTGAGCTAACAGACAAAAACAATTGCATAGGCCTACCTGTAGTCCCAGTGACTTGGGAGGCTGAGGCAGGAGGATCGCGAGTTCAAAGCCAGCCTAAGCAAAAGTGAGGCACTAAGCAACTCAGTGAGACCCTGTCTCTAAATAAAATACAAATAGGACTGGGGATGTGGCTCAGTGGTTGAGTGCCCCTGAGTTCAGTCCCTGGTACCAACAAACAAACAAAAAATTCATAAGCCAATCTTCTATATAAGGTTTAAGTAGAGACAGAGATAGAAATTAGTGCAAGGAAAAAGTGTTTTCTAGTTGAGGTGTTGTTGAGAACCTCATAAATAAGAGACGGATAGATCATGGATGTTATATAATTGAAAAAGAGCCAGTTTGAGAAAAGTGAGAATTGTAAAGTATTTTGGGGGATCTGTCTGAATGAAGTACAGAAGTCTCATAAAAAATGAGGGCAAAGCCAGGCACTGTGGTACATGCCTGTAATCCCAGTGGCATGGGAGGCTGAGGCAGGAGGGTCTCCAGTTCAAAGCCAACTTCTGCAAAAGCTAGGCACTAAGCAACTCAGTGAGACCCTGTCTCTAAGTGAAATAGGGCTGGGGATGTGGCTCAGTGGTTGAGTGCCCCTACGTTCAATTCCCAGTACCCACCCCGCCAAAAAAGAGGGCCAAATTTGCTAGCAAAGGAAGATGTGACCCTGTAATCAGAGAAGAGTCATTAATGGTATCATTAAGAAACACCTATTTCAGAAGATTGTTGTAAGGTGGGTTTTATAAGGAATCATTGAATCCCCGGAGACAAGGGTTAGTAGTAAGAGTGAGGAGACAAATTAGTAGAAACAGGAAGGTGGGGACACTTGGGGTAACTGGGACAGGGCTTAGTGAGTGACTGTGTGGGTCGTGTAGGCGGGAAGGCAAAGGAATGCCAAGGGTTCTTGTATAGAATCATGTGATCATTCACATTGATTTGGCCAGCAGTATTCATTATTTTTCAGATTTTGGAGGATGTAAAGAGCAAAACTTAGCTTTATACCTGCTGAGAGTAGTAGGGGAAACAGGTGGTTGATTTCAGAAGCAAATGAATTTGATTTTATGTATTATAAGAGAAGGGCATGGTTGAATGTCCCTGTAGAAGTTTTCTGCAAATTTTGGGGGTTTTAGAGGTTGAGTAGGAGAAAGATGAGGCCCGGGATTTGATTTTTAAGTCATGTCACAGGAGAGTTGAGTCCACTGTGAGGATGTGTCTAGTGGGAGGAATGTGAGAGGGAGTGAGCAGCCGACCTTGATTCTTTCAACAATGCATGAGTTGATCACTTGTCTCTCTTCAGGTGCAAGGGTCTCCTTTCATGTTAAATTGTAAAACAACTTTTTTATGTGGTGGGCATTGGGAATTACTTTTCTCAGTGATTTGCTCGACTCATGTAAATTCTTTTACCCTATTTCTTGATACGTCTGGTTTGTGTTTTATGTTACACATAAGCTTTCAAGATGCCTTTTCCTTTATTATTTTGAACTCAGTAGGGACTTTCATAGAGCTAATAGCTCTTTCAACAGATAGAAGGGTCTTAAGACAATTTCCTTTGATTTTTTTGTGTGATAGTACAGACCTTTCCTCACCCCTTTGGAAATAGAAAAAGATTGTTTCTACTCATTTATTGCCTATTCTGTCTGTATATTTTGATTATTTTAATCAAAAAATGTATTAGCCAATGGTTACTACTAGTTCCTAGTGATTATATAATTTGAACGGAAAGCCTGGCTTTGTTTACTGAAGATTGAATTGTAAGAACACAGAGATGTAGAATGAAAATTGGTCCTTGTTTAAATACAGAGATTATAGTTCATCTTAAACTAAAGGCGTGTCTCTTAGATTCATCTAACTGACTGGTACTAGTATTTCCCATAGGAATTCCTCTCTGTCATTTCTTCAGAAACTTCCATTTTTCAAATCTTGGGAGATAGGTAACAATTGAGAAATCAGGAAAATGGCGGAAAATACTATTATTCTTCAGAGAATTAAAGTCTGACAGTCAACATAGAGACATTACTGCTCAAAGGAATTCACTAATAATCAAGTCAAAAACAAGCACAAGAAACACTAACACTAATATAAGTTAAGTCCTGGGAACTAGATATGGAGCTTGTGAAAGACAGAATCTAAACAGTCTTGAGTAAGTTTTTGTCCTGTATGCTGCTAATAATGAGTCATTCTTAGAATAAAAATAAATATTAAGTAACAAATTTATACACATACTTTATTAAAACTTAATAATACTTTTTTCAAGTGAGAAATTTTAGAGTAAATTATTGGCAATTTTGACAAGTGCTTCTGTAAAATTGTCTTTTTGTCTGTTTGCTTTTGTTATACTAGAATATCTGAAACTGGGAAGTTTATAAAGAAAAGAAGTTTATTTAGCTCACAGTTCTGGAGGTCCAAGAACATGGCAGTAGCATTTGCTTAACTTCTGGTGAAGGCCTTATGACGGAAAACAGTGTTGCTAAAGACAGATCCCCTAGCAAGGAGGACTAGTGTCTTAGCTTAGGTTTCTCCTCCTCTTATGAAGCCAGAGTCCCATTGAATCCTGGTCCTACTCTTAGCTTCATTTAACCTCAATTACCTCCCATTACTCCCGCCTCCAAATATCACTGTTGGATTGTTTCTACTCCCTTTATACCTCACAGTGGGAATTTAAACTTCGATGGGTTTTGGTGGGAACATCCAGACCACAGCAATAGGGAACTTAACTTATCTAGGAAACACTGATGTTACTTTCTTGAGTATTAATACTATTTGCCGGTGTTTTCTAGTATTTGAACATTTACTAAAGGGTACAGTTTTTTCTGAGTGCTTTAACAGAAGAAATGTAAAAAGAAGATGTAAATGTTTTGTAATGCTTTGATTAGAATCAAAAGCTAATTTAAAATCAATTAGTTAAATCAATATGCATTGCAAAGGCAAAATTAAATTCTAAACAAACAGACAAAAATATTTTCATCATTAAAAAAACAAAATAAACTTATTGAAACAATGGAAATACAGGTTGAGCATCCCAAATCTAAAATCCAAAATGTAACAAAGTCCAAAAATTTTTGATCACCAATATAAAACCACAATTGGAAAATTCCACATCTGACTTCATGTGGCAGGTTGCCATCAAAACTCAGATACACTAAAAATACCTTTGGGGTCTATATGTATAAGGCATATATAAAACATAAATGAAACTCATGTTTTGACTTGGGTCCCATTCCCCAGGCATCTCAAAGTTGTATACCAGTATTCCAAAATCAGAAAAATCTGAATCCTGAAACACTTCTGGTCCCAAGCATTTTGGATAAGAGATGTTTAACCCATACTCATACGATTTGGACCAGTCAATATCAATGCAGAGAAGTCCATTTGCTGGTGTATTTGTCATTAAAAAAATAAAGACTTCTGAATAGGACAAATAATGTTTTGTACTTTACAGTTTCAGCTCAGTGGTAGAATACCTACCTACTATGTGTGAGACCCTGGGTTTGATTCCCAGTACAGCAAAAAAAGAAAAAAAGAATGATGTTTTAAATATTATTGTCATTATATTTTTAATATTTTTAATGATTTCTATTGTGAATGTATTTTGTATTAGGAAACCTTTTAATATGTTATCAAATTTCTGTATCAGGTAAAGATCATGTTTATATTTTATTGAAGTATATAATCTTGTTGCAGTATTATTATTGATTCATGATAATAGTAAACCAAGCTTTATTATTATCTTTTTTAACATCTTTGAAACTTACTATGACCCTGTCATGGAAAAATGATTATTTATTATTATAATCACTCATTATTAGTTTTCTTTGAACTGTATTATTGAGATATGGCTTGTCTACCATATAATTCACCCATTTAAAGTATACAGTTTACTCTTTTTTACTGTATTTGTAATAGGGTTGTATAACCATCATCATAATCTAATTTTAGAGCATTTTTATTCCTCTCAAAGAAACCCTGTACCCATTAGCAGATGATCCCATTCTTCTCTAGTTCTTCCTACCTCTACACTGGGAAATTTATCAGAAAACAAAATTATGACAAATTTAGTTATCCAGTTGGATTTTATTTGCAGTTCATGAATCAGGGCAGCAACTATTCTACAAAAGAGCAGGTGGCATCCCTTCTACAAAATCCCTTATTTTTCCCAATGGACAGTAGTAAACCAGTGGGTTTTGTAAAACGGGAATAAGGAAACAGTAGTACAAGGGAAAAGGAGGTTGGTTAATATCAGATTACTTCAGATTGCTTTTTTGTCAAGGTTAAAGCTAAGGGAACTTATTGCACTGATTCAGGTAGTCTGAAATGTACTGTTTTTAGGAAAAACTGGTCCTTTTTGGGATCTGTCTGCTTCCTTAAAGTTTCACTTTGATTATGTGGTACTTAATATGAGTAAGTACCATTTTGGCTTGGTCTCTTCATCTGGGGCCTCTTGCTGGGAGTGGTGGCACATGCCTGTAATCCCAGTGATTTAGGAGGTTGAGTGAGGCAGAAGGATCACAATTTTGAGGCAGCCTCAGCAACTTAGTGAAGCCCTAAGCACCTAAGTAAGACCCTGTCCCAAAATAAAAACATGAAAAAACTGGGGTAGGGGAGACAGGGGATATATCTCAGTAATAAAGCATTCCTGGGTTCAATCCCCAGGACCAGAAATAAAAAAATAATAAATAAATAATAAACAACTTCTTATAATTTTTTGTTACACATACATATCTCTTTTCTGTCTATAAATTTGCATGTTCCAAATAGTTCATATAAATGGAGTCATATAATGTGTTCTTCTGTGACCTTTCACTTAGCATATTTTAATTCATATTGTGGCATGTTCTATTACTTCATTTTGTTTCAAAAAAAAATTTCATTGTATGAATATGCCACATTTTATTTAACCTATTTATCACTAGATAGACATTTTGGTCATTTACACTTTGAGGCTGTTATGAATTGTGCTCCTGTGAACATTCATATGCATATTTTTATGTGCATATATGCGTTCATTTCTTTTCATCATATTGCTAGGAGTAAAATTGCTGAGTCATATGTTAACTCATATATTAACTTTTCAAGTAACTGCCAGACTGTTTTCCAAAGTGACCACACCATTTTACATTCCAACCAGCAAAATATGAGTATTCCAGTTTCTCCATATCCTTACCAATATTCACTGCTTTGTTTTACTATGGCCATTCTAGTGTATTGAAGTGGTATTGATTTGTATTACCTTCATGACTAATAATATTGAGCTCCTTTTCATGTGCTTACTGGTCATTTGCCCATCTTGAAACTCCTATTCAGATCCTTTTGCCTGTTTTAAAATTAGATTATTTGACTTTTTATTGTTGAGTTGCAAGAGTTTTTCACTTTTTCTAGATACAAGAGACATAACCAAATACATAATTTGCAGTAATTTTCTCCCATCGTGTGGGTTCCCTTTTCATTCTCATTATGTGCCCTTTACAAAAATTTTTTGTGTTGAAGTCCAGTCTATTTTCCCTTTTGGTGATCATGTTTTTGGTGTTTTATCTAACAAACCATTGCATAGTCCAAGGTCAAAAAGGTTTGATTTTTTTTCTTCTAAGAATTTTAGTTTTAGTCTTCATTTAGGTCTATAACCATTTTGAGTCAATTTTTGTTATACTTTGTGTAATTCTTTTAAAAATATTTTCAAAGCACTGGAAAATATGGAATAGCTTATGAATTCAGGAAGAATTCCTGAGAATTCTGCTGGGAGCACGAGATGGTGCCCAACCTTCTTTCTCTGTATGATAGCAAAGGCTCTGAGGTAGTTTACTCTTTGAACAGATGGTGGCAGCAGAGTTTGGTGAATGAAATTTGTTGTTATTCTATCTTAGTATTTTTAAAATATGAATCCTCCTTTGGCCTGCCTTCTTTTTGTTAATAGATTGTTAATCTCTAAGTTTGGAGTTCCTTGTGAGATTCTTCAAGGATTATTTAAACGTAGGTATTTTTTCCACATTAGTTTATCCAGACCATTCGGTTTATGAAAAGGCCAGTTTGTGAGGTATGAATATGTTGTCATGATTTGCATGATTTGCCAAACCTGGGACCCAGTTTTCTCAGATTTCTCTCGTGTGTTTTATGCACTTAATTATCTCATTCTTATTTGTAATCTTCATGTAGAGATGAAGTAGTAGAGTAACAGTCAAAATATTGGTTAATGCTAAACTATTTTCCTGAAACAAATCGGAAGATTACACTCTGATTCTAAAGATAAAATAGAAGTGGCACACATGTGATCTCTTTTTTAAAATTCAGAAATAAAAACTGTTTTATATCATTTCTTAATTGGATCTCAGCTGTTCTTTTTAGGACAGAATATTAAACAGGGAAATTAGATGTTGCCATTTGTTGATAATTGTTTTCAAGATAATAGAAATGACACATTCACTGAGCTCTTAGCATTTGCTAGGCATTATGCTAACCACCTTTTGTACATTGTCTTTTACTTTCAGAGCAATTCTTAGAGGTAAGTACTATTTTACCCCAAATTTTCTATAGGGAGAGCTGGATTTAGAGAAGGAAATAATTTGCATAGGGTCACATTAGGAGATGAAGTTGTGTGTTTGTTTATAAACAGTTATACTTCTGTGTATTTAATTTTTACGGAGATGGTGTATTGTATGACTTTGCAACTTTTAAAATTTTTAATTCAACAGTCTTTTGAAAATCTCTAACTCTTCCCTACTACCTGGGGCTATGTGGTCAATGTCTTCATGAGTAGATAATATTTTCTGTTTGTTTGACTTGGCTGCTGAACAAAAAGCATCTCTTCGATCTGGTCTGCTTTTAGCTTTATATCACTTTTCCACTAGAGGGCGCACAAAATGTTAGGTTTAATTTTTTTTCTCTGTAAATAAACCACAATAGTAACGGATTAAATATTTCTTATAATGATCAGAAAGAAAGAATTTAATGCATAGAATTGGTATAATACTCTTCCTGTTTTATTTTGTACTGCAGATTACTCATTTTTGGATCCTATGATAGAGAAGCAAATATTCATTGCACGCTTGAGTTGAGCACCAGTGTTTGGGAAGAAAAACAAAGGAGTTCTATTAAGACGGTAAAATTGATTTACTTCATTTTACATCTGTAAAAGGTTTTACTCTATAAGCATACTTTTATTAAGATTTTTATATTCCTCGAGTTATTTTAGTCATGAACAAATAATTATGAATAGTTCTTATTTGTCTTATTAAAATAGTACAACATTGGGCTGGGGTTGTGGCTCAGTGGTAGAGTGTCTGTCTAGAAATCACGAGGCACTGGGTTCGATCCCCAGCACCACATAAAAAAACTAAATAAAGGTATTGTGTCCATCTACAACTAAAAATATTTTTTTAAAAATAGTACAACATTGTTAATAAAATAAATCACATGAAAATAGTTAGTTTGAATTGTCTGCCTTAGAAATAAAATCTGACTGGTTTTCATTCCACAACTTTAAAATTGTTTCAGTTATCGGATTAGAAGGAAATAATTTTACTGAACACCTGAGAAAACATGTGAATTCGTAGCATTCATTCATTCAGCAGATATTTTATGAGCACTTCCTTTGTGCTAGGCACTGTTTGTATGCTGGGGAGACTACGAAAAGAAAAGGTGCTATACCTGTTATATTAACGTGGGGTAGAGGTGTGGCGTGGAGGTTAGAAGCTGCGTGGAATGCAAACTTCACATTATAGGATAGAATGTAGTAGTAAACAATAAGCCACAAAAGTGAACAAAGTTCCAGAGATTGACAGGGACTGTGAATAAAGGTACATGAAAAGGTTTGTGACAAAGGAGTTAGAAGTTACGATAAAGGAGGCTTTTTAGATCTGGTGATAACAGGGAAAACCTCTAAAAAGATGATGCTGGAGCAGGCTTGCCAGAGAAAATACAGGATGCTCAGCTACATCTGAATTATAGATGAACAATGAATAGATTTTTATTATCTCCCCAATGTTAATATTAGTAATCTCCCCAGTATTTCAGGATTAACAGTCAAAATGCTGCTAAATCTTTTAAACAGGCAATTGCAAGGTATTTTTATGTATGTTCCTTTGACTTCTAACTTGTTTCCAATTTCTTTCTGTTGTGAACATCCTTACTTAAAAATCAGAGTGGGGAATGAAATTCTCTTGGAAGAAGTAAATTAATTTTGATGAGAGTAGAAAAGTAGGGAGAAATAAAACTGGCTAGAGAGGATAGGCTGACCCACAGAATTTGCGATTATGAAAATAGTGGGAGCTGCTGAAGATTTTGACCCTGGTAAATGGCATGGCCAAAATAGAGGTTTAAAGGTGGTTTTCTTCTTTATTTGGTGACTGTCATTGCCCAGCTTTCTTTTAAGTTATATCTCAGCTGTTTGAATCGGCTCCTCAGAGGAATAAAATAACCAGTTTTAGAGTTTGTGTTGAAATACATAACTACATTGAAAAACATTGTTTTGTGTACGTACATTTTTAACTTTGAGTTGATTGTAATTTGCCATTGCTGTTGGCATTTTCAGTTTCCTTTATTATATTTGCAAAGATATGAGATTAGACAGCTTTAATACTTCAGAGCAAAGGCTAGTAAGACTTTAATCTTGAATTATTAATTTAGATCTTAGCATATGTCTTTAACAGTTTTCAAGAAAGTATTCTAGGTTACTGTAGTTAGTAATCTCATGTTGAAAAATGTCAAAAACAGGAAGTGTCTTCAGGCATTAAATTACTTATGTCTGAATTTAATAACTCCAGGGAGGAGAATTAACGTGTTTTTCAATACAACACAAAATACCAGAGAATAGGATTTGATAATTTGGGATATGTTGCAAATCTGAGTAAAAAATAGATCATTAGAAAACAAGTATGCGAAATTATTGATGAACTTAGGGCATTATCATTATATAAATACAGTCTGCAGGTTTACATCCATTTTTTTAATGTTGAAATTTGTTCAGTGCATTTAACCACTAAGTGTAATGAATATGCAGAATGAAAGAAATTTAATTCCTTCCATATTTTAATCTGCCTTTTGAGTTTTTAAGGTACTACAATACTGTTACAAAAGAACCTGACTTCCTCTTCCATCATCTGTATAGCACAGGGTTTTATCCCTATGGTTGCAAGATATCTAATGTACCCCTAAGTATCACATCTTTTAAGAAAAAGGGTGAGGTCTAAGGTAGGCCAAAGGCACATGTCAACCAAATTTTGTCCTTAAATACTTTACTTAAAATGTACCCCAGATCTGGGGATATTGCTCAGAAGGTAGAGTGCTTGCCTTGCACACACAAAGCCCTGGGTTCAATCCCCAGCCCTGGGAAAAAAAAAAAAGTACGCTGAAGTACATGAAAATGAGTTAGCCATATAAAAGTAAATGGATGGAGACAGAAAGAAGACAGGTGGATGTGATTAATGAGAGTGTATAAATACAAAAAAGTAGATAATAGATAATCAACAAATTTACCGAGTAGGCAGCGAAGTCTATGGAGTTACGAATATAAACCTCATGTCCCTGATGATAATCAGGTTATTAATGCTAAAAGAATACTTAAAAGATCTTTGATAATACTATAGGCTACATACGTTGTGGCAGACTTCACTGGGATACAAATATGCTATATTTTTTATGCTATGTGTCCTACACCCATTAGAATTCCTGGTATGTTGCGGTTGTTTAGTTGATGTCCTAGAACCAAAAAGAAAGATGAATGATCTTTTGATACAAATCTGATTCTGTCCATTGCCCACTTAAATCCCTCAATGGCTTTTTATTGTGCCTAAGATAAGAACATACTCCTTGATGTGACCAACAAAGTCATCTTGCCTGGTCTGGTTCCTGTGTCTTCCCTGCTCTCTCTTCTTCCCTCCCCTTCTCAGCTTTTGCCGCACTTGATTGTCTTTTCCTCCTTCATACCTGCTCATACTCTGTCTACCATACAACCCTGAAATGTGTGCACCCTTCCCCCAGCTCATATGTGTGCACCCTTCCCCCAGCTCATTTCACCACACATATCTTCACCCATCCCATTCTTCAGAGCTCTGCTTATGCCAGATATTAGCTTGTTGGTCCTCAGATATGTTCTTGGGCCTTCTCCCTCCTTCATCCCTTAAGAGGACTAACTTCTGCCATTGTGTTATCCAGCTTTCAGCTGAGTTTGACCAATGTGAAACACTCATGGGAAATGAAACAGTGGGGAAACCATGGTGGTCTTCAACCTCTTATCCTCTGCCTTGGACAACATGACTGGCAGGCAGCTGCTCTCTCTCTTCCACGCTCCTTGTTTCTCCCAGGACAGACCAACCATGCTTCCAGCTTCTGCTTGGTACTCCAGCCTCTGGTCACTACTGATACCACTTCCTCCCTTTGTCATTCCAACCTTAGGTTGGTAGTGACTTCTTACTGTAGCTAGTATCTGAGTTTCCGCACTCTCTGCTTGTTTGGTGCTTGGATTTTCTATCACCAAGTAGCCATTCTCATTTTAAAGTCCCATGCTTTCAAATACTCAGGCATTTTTTCTTATCAGAGCCCGACTGATAAACCAATCATCATTTCCTCTGGGAAGCCTTTCCTAAATAGTACAAAACTTGATAAATACATGTCACAGTTGGAATTTTACATTTGTAGCTGTATGATAATTTGATCAGTGTTTTCTCCACTGGTGTCTTTCATTACAGCAAGTGTCATGACTGGTTTTGTTCTGGGTATTCAGTAATTGTTTCTGAGATGCATCTGGCCACCAGCCTCCAGGTACTCTCAACATTTTCTTGTTCTCACATTTTCAGGGTTTCAGAATGACTTTTAGTCATGTTTCTATCTCCCTCCCTCCCTCCTTTCCTTCCTTCCTTCCTTTTTTCCTTCCTTCCTTCCTTCAAGGCTGTTTCTGATCTGTTTTAACCAAATAAAAACCTTGAGGAAGAGAAAGTCAACCAGAAAGATTTACTGCTGAATATTACTTTTGTGAAAAGTCTGGTTTGTAGAGTGAGAATTTTAGTTTACAAATGTGGTACCTAAAAGGTGTAAGTATTTTATTTCTGGAATTACTAAAAATGTCAAAAGAACTTCTGACTATGTGTAAGTTCAAGGTTGCCTAAATAAAATGACTAAGTATGATCTAAGATTTACCCTTTTAGTTTTGGAGAATTTTAGAAGTCTTGCTGAGTGATATTGAATGATCTAGCCACATATTGTTGAATGTTCATACAAAGAACATAAAAGAGCTCCCTAAAGAACTGTGACTTCCAGTAAGAACATCTGAGACAGATTTACAAATACATTAGACCAGATGCCTTAGAGTTGGCATTTTGGTATTTATGTAGGGCCAGATGCCTTGCAGGTAGCATTTTGGTGCACCTATTTTAACCATTTGCCATTTACAGTCTTAATCTTATGAAAAGAAAGAGAAAGATTAATGCAAATAAAGCTTTTTTGAAAATGTCAGTTTTTATGAAAACTCTGGTTTAATTCAATCTGATAATATTTGCAAATACAGTAGGGATTCAATGAAATTTTAACTATATATACTGTTTTATAATTTGACTTTTAAAATACAAAATGCCTTTGAACTTTAATAGTAAATCCTGTGCAACATTTTCACTATTGAAGTTCATCTTAGTTAAAAATGAGGGATGCAGTTTGCTGCCTTAAATTTTCTTACCCTTTAGTATGACTGTGAAATGCTGAGAAAGAATGGGCACTTTTGTTAAAATAGAGAAACATAAAGTCTCCATATCAAATCAGTGTAAGGCACTGTTGCACGAGAAGGATGAAACTGAATATGAGGTGTAAGTCATTTTGTGATCCTTTTCTCTTATGGAAACATGAACAGTGGAACTGTGTGCATCAGTATTACTATTAACCTATGAAGGCAGTAAGAAAGTTTCAATATAAAATGCCCTGAGCTTCCAGTGAAAGAAAAGTAACATTCTTTGGGGAAAACTAGAAAAAAATATATTAAGGAGATGATGATTAAGCCTAGCCTCACAGTGTATGCGAGATTTTGAGATGGTAGGGAGGGCATTTCAAAATGGAGGTCATGGCATAAACCCCGATAAAAAGTAAGAATAAGTAAGAATTTGGGTATAATTAAGATATAGTGAGTTTTCAAAGTTGGCTAAAGAATATGGTAGCATAGGAAGATTATGCTAAACAAGAATGAAAACTTGAATGTTATTATAGAGTGCTTTAAATACTAGGCTAAGAATTTGACTGTTACTGTCAAAGATAGTGGGAGCTATGAAGGCTTTTAAAATGAAAATGAGTTCATTAGAATCTTTCTTTAAGGAGTCTTGGACCTGGATTTCAGTCTTAGGCCACTTGTTGGCAGCATGACCTTCGTCAAAGTTCCTAAAGCCATTTCAACCACAAGTAGTTATAATTCTATAAAATGGAACTAATAGTGCTTCTCATGATTGTATGGGGGTTAAATGAGATTCTGTATATGAAAATATCTAGCACATAGCTGGCACATAGTAGTTTGTTAATAATATATGTATTGAAATTGGTCACAGTGGGCAAAGTCAAGGATGGTTTGATTTGGCAAGGGAGGAACCTAAAATCCTAGGGATGTTGTCTAATGAAAGTTTGATCCAGGATGGCGACAATGGAAATAGAAAATATAATCAACATGACTTTGCATACCTCTGGGAATGGAAAGGTTTGGGAGTGAAAAGAGAAGCCAGAAAGACCAGGGCTATGAGGAGGGTAAAGAAAGAGGCCAAAGAGGATCTCACTCAGGACAAGTTGGGTTTGAGATTATAGTGGCAAACTGTAAGAAAAGGCCAGTCCAGAGATGGAGATTTTGTGATCTGTTTTTTTTCCCCCCTTAAATTTTCAAATCTGTTACTTCAACTTTTAGTGAACTTTTAAGATGAATGCTTTATTTGGGCTCTATGCTGTATTTTTGCATCTCTTTTTTCAAATAGGATAAGAAAAACTGTTTTTATAGTGGTAACATTTTAATTTATTTTTATTTTGCAGAGGCTCAAACGCAGGGTCTTGTGCATGCTAAGCAGTCTACCATTGAGCTACATCCTTAGCGCTGAAGTTTTTTAAAAAGAGTTTTTCAGAGAAAATTAAGGAGGAAATATTCATAAAACTTAAACATTACTTGTACATTTTGTTTCTCAGGACCCTGCAGTTACTGTGACCCAACTAAAATTGATAGACTCATTCCATACTTTCTCACAAACTAAAACATCCTTTTCAAGGATGATAACTGGTGTTCCTAACACTACTTCATCATCTCCATAATGGTACCCAGTAGACCTGGATTCATATCCACATGTCCACTCAACTTTTATGACTGTGAGCAAATTGTTCCATCATCTCTAAAATAAGGGGAATAACATATGCCTTACAGCATAAAGGGGTTAAATGTAGGAAACACTTAGCACAATACTGGCACATACTAATGGTTATTATTGAGCTTGACTTAGCTTGTGGGCTGTGGATGTAGCTCAGTGGGCCTAGCACACATGAAGCCCTGGGTTCAATTCCCAGTTGCTCCTCCAACCCGGGCCAAAAAAAAAAAATTTACCTAGTAATTTTTAGAGTATGGACAGATGGCTTGTTTTCTAAATGATTAATGGTGTGTGAATTATCTTTCCTAAATTGATCAATGCTGAGAATGTTGTCAGTAGTCTATCAGAAACCATTGAGCGCAAGGAAGGAAATACAAAACAGATTTTTAATTTTTGTGATGATATACTCATTTTCAAAATGCAAGGAAGCTTTCATATTTTAACAATAAAATCAGGATTCTTTTATAACCTGCCTTTTTCATAACAATATAATGAGGGCATGTTTCTGTCTGCTTGTACATGTGTCATTGTTTTTATGCCTGTATGATATTTCAATGTGTGCCTTATTTAATCACTCAATCTAGTGACGAACATTTAGAGATTTAGGGGTTTATTTTCCATTTTTTGATGTTTTAAGGAAATCTGTATTTAACATCAATATAAGTATATTCACATGCATTTATTCTTCAAGTCATGGTTTGGTACACTTTTTCTGTAAAGGGCCAGACAGTAAATGTTTGGGATTTTCTAGGACAGATAATTGCCACAACACTACCCAGTTCTGCTGTTTTAGTTAAAGCTGCCATAGACAAGATGTAGACAAGTGAGCATGGTTCTATTAAGATTCCTTTTTAAATCAACCTGTAGTCTATAGTTCGCTAACCCCTGATTTAAAAGTAATCCCTGGCTGAGGATATAGCTCAGTTGGTAGAGTGCTTGCCTTGCAAGTATAAGGCCCTGGGTTCAATCCCCCGCACTGCAAAAAAAACACACAAACTTCTAAAAGTAATCCCTTTATATTTATGCAAGAATAAAAGGCTGTTGGTATATATTTCAAAATTGCAATCCACTAGAACAAGGTCTACAAATAAGATAATAGTTATCGCGAATCCCTGCCCGCAGTGAGACCCGACACGTAGGCTGGTCAGAAGCTTTATTCACACGATGGCCATCTCGTTACAGAATCTTCCTTCTTCCCCCAACAGGGAAGTAGTGCAGTATATAAATGCAGGAGCAACCAATCAGGGAGCTGTCCACGAGGTTAGCTCGTGGACTGCAAGCTGCACGGAGCCTAGACACTCAGTGATCACGCACTGAGCATGCAGAAGTCCTGACCAATGGCGAAGACTTCCACATTAGGCTGGGGCCCCGGCACCCTGACAGGCCAGCGTGGCAGGGGAGACAACCGGCCCCCCTCCTCACGTGGCCTCAGGGCCCAGACACGGACATCCTGTCTGTGGGCAAACCCACCCACCCTCCGGAAGGTGGGGGGCGGGAGCTGTCCACGTCAGCATGGCTCCAGCGGGTGCTTTCCAAGGCCCCGCTGTGGCTGTGCAGCAGCTGTCTCCTCCAGCTGCTATGCCCATGCCTCTTGGGGCCGGAGGCACCTCCATGGAAGGGGCCGGATATGCGCCTTCGCTCAAGGGCGCCAGGATCGGCCTGGAGGCACCTCCATCGGAGGGGCCGGGGGCGCGCCTCCGCTCCGGGGCGCCCGCATCGCGCAGCCCGCCCCGGCCAGTGGGCACCCCAACAAATAGTATTGTGCCAATGTTAATTTTTTGACTGATAATTGTACTATGATTAGGTAAGAGAATGTGCTTGTTAGGAAATGCATACTTAAGTAGGACTAAGAGAGATGATGTCTGAAACTTGAATTTTAAATGATTCAGGAAAAATATAAACAGAAACAAATGTGGTAAGATGTTATTAACAATTGAGAAATATAGGGTTAAGGATAAATGAGAAATCTTTTTTGTATTTTTTCCTCAACTTTTCTGTTATTTTGAAATATTTCAATGTAAAAGGTTATTTTTAAAAACTTGTAAAAGAAAAAATGATCCCTTAGGTTCTCCCACTTCTTTCGTAAGATACAAGTCACCCTGCATGAGTGTAGTGATAATGCATGAAGGCGAAAGTTGACTTCGTGATTCAAAATAAGAACTGTTTCTATTTGACAAAGGAATTAAAATGGGCAAGAATGTTCCACACTATTGTTTCCATAACAACCTCAGCCTCTGCCTACTTTTCTTAGCTTTTTATTTCACTGGAATGATTGTATAAAATTTAAATTTGTTTTAAATCAAAACATTAATAGAGACTTAAGTCAGATTTTTAAAAAGAAAAAAGAAGAAACCTGAGTGTGTTGTAATCATTCAGATCTAATTATTTTCCTAATTGCCCTTTTGAACCCTTTTAAGTAGAGGAACTTTTTATTCCTTAGATCTATTAGATGTGTTGCGTTTGTACAGTGGTGTTTAGGTTTTCAGCATACTTATAGATGCAGTCCTAATTTACTTTCCAGTTGTTTTAGAGACAAGTTATCAGATGGCCAAGGTGGCATTTTGTTTTGAGGGGCCTCACTTGTATCACCTAGAAAGAAGTCCTCCTGAGAGAGATAGTGGAAGTGCCAGGCATTTATGCCCATAGTTTCCTTTAATCTTGACAACAGCCACCCAGTGTGGTAGATAATTATTAGTAGCCTCTTTGCTGTGGTTTGGTTATGGTTTGAGTGTGTCCCCCAAGGGTTCATGTATCGGAAGTTTGGTCCCCAGTTTGCCAGTGTTGGAAGTGATTGAACCTTTAAGAGGTGGGGCCTAGTAGGAAATCCTTAGGTCAGGGTTTGGGAGGCAGGGGCGGCCTTCAGAAGGTTGCTCTCTTGGGACTCCTGAGCTCTTGAAACAGCAGATTATAAGAGTGAACCCAGCCACAGGATCCTTCTCTGACTTCCTGTTTTGCTATGTGTTCTTTTCCTCTCACCTGTGCTGTCACTGTTGTAAGGCCACAATATCCACACCAAAGCAGGGTAGAGGTATCTGATGTTCATGGTTTTTTACTATCCATTAAGAATTAATTACTGAAAATGTAGGTGGTATTATGACAAGGAAAATATTTATCTTCTGAGAGTCCATGTGAGAGAATTTAGAATTTATTCCTTGTACTATTCAGATCTGTCCCATTAAGAACTTTATGTGAGCTGGGTATGGTGGCACACACCTGTAATCCCAACATCTTGGGAGGCTGAGGCAGGAGAATGGTGAGTTCAAAGTCAGCCTCAGCAAGTTAGGAAGTCCCTAAGCTGTTGTGGGGCACAACTTAAGAACAGACCTATCAACACTGAGAAGTCCAAATTTGAGAGTCTTCTTTAGCTGGCCAGCTGTCTGTCTCATATATTGCCCCAAATGGCTATTGGGAGAACAGCCCTGTGTAGGGTTGCAGGGGTTTTTATACCATAAGTAAAGCATGTTGGTACATTAATCATAAGTGGCTGTTGCTATGGTTTAAAACTGCAAACTAACATCATGAGATCTAAAATCATGAGCAGAAGGGG
The DNA here is from genome assembly GCA_020662805.1 of Glaucomys volans. Classification (NCBI taxonomy): domain Eukaryota; kingdom Metazoa; phylum Chordata; class Mammalia; order Rodentia; family Sciuridae; genus Glaucomys; species Glaucomys volans. The sequence continues at coordinate 54,809 of JAJEJO010002279.1, read as the reverse complement.
AAGTGGGTCAAAATGACCTTAGTTGGGTACAGGTTAAAGAATGCTTACTAACATTTAGACAGTTGTTCTCTGACAGGATACATTGTCCAAGAAAAATAGGGACCAAAAAAAGAACAATTTTACATTATGTAGAAGTTGCCATTTTGTGTTGCCAAACATGCTATGCTAAGCAACTGTTGATGGGTACAGAGGCAGGGTGTTCCCACTGGAGAAGCATTTCCTACATGACATGGAGTCTCATGGTAAAAATGGAGAAAGTTTGGTCATTGCCCATATAACCTGACCCATGACAAAGCAACTCAGCAAGACCCTGTCTGTAAATAAAGTTAAAGGGTGGGGGGTTGCTGGGATGTGACTCAGTCGTTAAGTGCCCTTGGGTTCAATCCCCAGTACCAAAACAAAGAAACAAACAAACAAACAAAACTGTGTGTATGAGTATGTGCACATGCACACATGTAATCTTTGTCATCCTTGGAATGGGGACATCAAATTTTACTTCAGCAGAAATACATTAGTTGACAGATTCTTTTTCATTTACCTGACTCACAAGTTTAAGAACTATTCTAATTTATACCCTTATGAATTGGTCAACCTTAAATGACAGGCCTCTGAAAAGTTCTGTGGGTGTTGATAGTAGTTTTTCTGCCAAGAGATGAAAGCAAGATATTTGCCATGTTTTGGTTTCAACAAGTTATTCTTTCTGTGAAAAAGACAGTGTGATTGTGTGCATTCACGTTGTGAATTTTTACTGGTAAGAGTTTCGAAGAAGACAGCTTTCTTCTCTTAAGTGTGATGAAATTGAATGGTAGTTGATTGAGAATTTAATGAGATCCTTGGGAACAAGGTGTACATAATTTGTAAGTAATTGAAGAGGATGCAGGAAATATTTGTTTGCATCTTCTGTGCATTTAAAAAAATAACTGGTGTTTAGAAGTAGATTAGACTGATACCAGAATGACCCTTCAGAGACTTGGTTTTATTTCTTTTTTATCTGTTTCCTTTTTTATTCTGCACTCTAGAAGATGTTTTAGGACTTCTTGGGATTATAATTTATTGGCATATCCTTTTAATCCATTAAGTCCTCAAATTTTCATTTCTAAAGCATTTCAATGAAATTGACAGGCACATTAAAATAGGTTGGAAATCATAACACAGAGCTTATATATATTATGTTAGTTGGTATTCTTATTATATTATTATTTAATTGTATATTATGATTATGTTATGTATTATTTACTGTAGTTAAGTTTTTATGGATTTTCCATATCTAGGACAATGAGACAAAATGGATTAAGCTGGGCATGGTGGTGCACACCTGTAACCCCAGTTACTTAGGAGACTGAGGCAGGAAAATCAAGTTCAAAGACAGCCTGGGCAACATAGTGATATCCTGTCTTAAAATTAAAAATATTTTTATAAAGAAAAAATAGCCTTTTAAATAGATGTTGAGTAATAGTACTCTTGTTCTAACTCAGTCTCTTCTAATTAAGCCAGATATTTCCTGTGTTACCTTATACCCAAGTGTAATGGTTAATTTGAATGGTTAACTTGACCATATTAAGAGATGCCCATGAGACATAAGTGGGGGAGGGGCCATGGGGGAGCAAGAGAAGAATGGAGGAAGTATGGATGGTATAAAGGAAAATGGGATGGGAGGGGATGGGGGGAGGAAAGATAGTAGACTGACACAGACAGTATTACCCTATGTATATGTAAGATTATATGAATCATGTGAATCTACATTGTGAAAAAAGAAAAGATGTATTCCCTGCTGTATAATTATATCAAAATGGGTTCTACTGTCATGTGTCAGTGAAGGAATGTCTAGGAACGATTGAAATGTGGGATACTGAATGGAAGTGGAGAGCCTAAATGCAGGCAGCACCGCCCAATAGGGTGGTGGCTTGGATGGAATAAAAGTTGGAAGAACAAGGAAGCAGATGCAGATGCAAGCTCAGTTCTTCTCTAATGTGCTGCTTCAATCGTCTTAGGACATTGGACTCTCCTTCTTCACTCTTCCAAAGCAGGCTCTGCTAGTGATTCTCTGAGTAGTTTTCAGAAGCCTTGGTTTCAGACTAGGGTAGCACTGTTGATCCTTCTTGTTCTGGGGTTTTCACTTCTTGGACTGCACAGCTGATGGTTCTTCCAGCTCTCCAACTGCAAAAAGAAAGCCAAGCAAAGGTAATCAATATGCTGGTCCATCAAAAACAATGATCTTTAGTCACTGACCTCATCAGTGGATTAATATATTGATGGATTAAGACGTCTGTGAGAAGTAGAGGAAACTGTAGGAGGTAGGGCCTATTGAGGGAATTAGTCACTTGGAGGCATGCTCTTGGGAACTATATGTTGTCCCCAGCCCCTTTCTCTTTGCTTCTGGACTTACACCCTTCTACCATGGTGTTCTTCCTCTCTCAGGCTCAAAGCAGTGGAGCCAGCATACTGAATGAAACCATGAGTCAAAAATCTTTCTCCTCTAGGCTGTTTTCCCTCAAGATGACTAACACACCTCCCCTTACTTGTGTTAGTTAGGTGGCTCTTACTAAAGAACTCAGTAAGTATGGTTGCAATTACTTGCTCATGTCCTCCTTTCCTGCTTCTATGAGGACAGGGAAGCTCATCTGTGTTCAGAATTGTACACCTTCTGTGGAAAATTCAGTTATATATTAGTGTCATGGAAATATGTGCTGATTATTAGGTTTTTATCACTTATCTCCCTTCCTTGTGGCACTGTATTGCTGAGAGAGAGAGAGAGAGAGAGAGAGAGAGAGAGAGAGAGAGAGAGAGAGGAAGGAAGGAAGGAAGGAAGGAAGGAAGGAAGGAAGGAAGGAAGGAAGGAAGGAAGGAAGGAGAGAAAGGAAGAAAGAGAGAAAGAAATACTGAGTAGTAATTCTTGTGCTGTATTTTTTAAAAATATTTTTTTAGTTGTCATTGGACTTTTATTTATTTACATGTGGTGCTGAGAATCAAACCCAGTGCCTCACACATGCCAGGCAAGCACTCTACCACTGAAGAATTTTGTTTGATAAAAGTATGTTTAAAATATGCCTGATCATAATAATTTAGGGTCTTTCTCTTGGTGATCTTTTTACTCTTTCTTGGAGTTTTGTTTTTTCATTGATGTTATAAGCCAGTGTAGGAGAAAACAGTTTGTAAAGTAAGAATTATATTGTTGTGCTATTAAAATTTACCCCTGTTATCTAGCATATAAAATGATGTTCATCCGTGTTAAGAAGGGATTTTTAAAAAGATCGATGTGTTGTCCCCTTGCCACGGGGCTTCCCAGCTGTGTCCAAGAAAGCCTAAAAGGCTGTCAGAGTGTGAGAGCTCTTGAAGGCAGTCTTCTTGTTATTAAATTGCTCTCTCCGAAAGAGATGCACAAATAGCTAGAATTTTTTAAACGGTGACTGACATCACTGGTGAAGTTAAACACAGGCTGTTCACAATCTTGTATGTATTGCCCTCTGTGGTTCAACTAATGCAAATTGATGTTTAGTTAGCATGTGTCACAATTCTTGGTAATTAATAGACATTTTTGTGCATGTCATAGAAATGGTATTTCTAACTCCAGAAGAAATCTACCTTCTGGTTTCCACAAAATTCAGGCCAGTTAACATAGCCACAGAGTGCATCCTACCTTTATAATTTATTTTTAGCTTTCCAATTTAATAAATTAGCACTTGAGTTAATTAAGATATTGTGTTTGACATTGTCTAGTACAGTATCTGGCAAGCTAGAACCTATTAGAGAAAATCAGATACACACTAAAACTAGTGCAAGCAAAAAAAGTACTTACCCTAAGGATACTAGGGTGTTTTCTGTACTCCAGGGCAGCCATCAGTGCCACTGTGTGGTGGTGTGGATTAAGTTCTGCACACCTTTAAGCAAGAGTGCAGTCTGGCCTTACAAACAAACTGAAACACAATGGGTGCAATGGCGTATGCATCTAATCCTAGCAGCTCAGTTGGCTGAGGCAGGAGGATCACAGATTTGAGCCAGACTGGACACTTTAGCAAGACCCTCAGCAACTTAGACACTGTCTCAAACTTAAATATTTTTTAAAAGAACTGGGATAAAGCTCAGTGGTAAAACACCCCTGGGTTCAATCCCCAGTACAAAAACAGAAAAAAGAAACAAACTAGAACGGAAGACCAAACCACTTTGGGGCTAGTATCTCTGTCTGCTTTCTCTTGGTTACTTGGGTGTTTTGTTCTTCGCTCTGGAGACATTCTCTCCTTCCAGTCCATAAGAATGCATACAGATTCCCACAGCTGTAATTACATTTAGAATAGACCATCTTGGAACTCTGGTTTACCTTGACCAGGTGTGTACCTCTGAACCATCAAATGAAACAAGGCTGTAGAACCAGGTGTATATAAGCATGATTGTTCCCACCTAACCATGTATGGGATTAGAGGGTTGCATAGATCCCAAAGCCAGAGAGGGCTTGGCAAACATTGGTGTCTATTACACATAGAGTAAGTGTTTAATAATTGTTATGTATTTCATTTCTTATATCTCTTGTAAAATGTCAGTTATGCCTCAAAGCATAGGTTTTAAAAACACATTTATAGAAAACTGATTAATAGATATTGTAAACTTCATGTGTTTAATGCAAGATAACATATTGTAAGAGCTCTCATTTATTAGATAATCTGAATATGTAGGATTCTGTGATACGTTCTATGAAATGCTGCTTCTTTTCCCAAGTAAATCGTACTCAATCAGGGTAGGAGTTTTCTATTAAATCTCAGCTGATAGCACTGACGATTTTAATTTCCTGATATTCCTTTGCTGCCGTCTCTTTGCTCTAATAGTATTATTGCCATGGACTAGAATAATAGCCTCTCCCATTCCAACTCCTGAACTGTCTGTTCAAAACCTTTTCATACTTTTTAAGACATAACCTAAATGCCATATCCTTACATGAAGACTTCTTCAAACCACTCACCCAGAGTCAGTCTTTTCCTCCCTTGAATTCTCATTACATCTTATCCATATTTACATAGGGATGTCATGTACATCATGGTTTAGTCTTGGAAAGGTAGCTTAGGTACTCTAAAACAATGTTACCCATTTTTAGATATTGGCCATTGTTCAGATATTGGCCACGATGATGCCAGGTCTGACAAAGATAGGGTACTTGTGAGCTGAGCAGTTTATTTGGCGTACATCACTACAGATTCAGACTTGCAAAGTTCAACCTGAAACTTCAGACAAATTCCAGGACTATAACACAGGACTGTTTGAAAGGTGAGAGGTATGATGAAGCCATGCTTACCTCTGCTGCTGCATCTGTCTTGATCTTTACTTGGAATGGTGAGGAGCCAGGTTTTCTGGTTCTCTAAGAGAAACACAGCAAACTTCCACCATCTACAAAGATTCTGAGTGAGAAGTTTTATAGATATTAACTTTATTTTAATTGTAGCTTATCTTGGAGTAGGAGAGCACCCAGATCGTGGGGGAACTTAAAAGCCAATTGATTTCCTGTAAGAAAAGAAACACTGGTGATGCTTGAAATTGTTGAGAGCCTTTCCCCTCTATAATCTGTGTATATATTTGTTATCATAGACATTTATCTCTATTATCAACCCCCCCTTTTCTTTTTTAATAAAGACTTCATAGTCAGCAGTCCAAAGGACAATGTTAAGTTGTGCCATGTTTGTTTCTTTTTTCCCTCTGCTATAAGAAATACAAATTTCCTCCTCTCTGCTGTTCCTTTTCCTCCTCTTCCTTTTTCTTTCATCTGTACCTAAATGTGATATGTGTTTAGTGCCCTGCATAGAGACACATTCTGGAGGAATGAAAACTTGTAATTTTGTGGAAAAGAAGATATTTATTGCCATCAGTGTAACTTCTATTCTTTGGAAGTACATTTTTTCTAGTGTGTTTGAACTGGTTTGAACTGATTGTTTTTCCTTTACTAAGCATTGACATCTCAGTCATCATCTTTGCCTTCTTTGAGAAGACAGCCTTTTTAATCAACTACAGTGTTTTAGTTTCCCAGTCTATTGATACTATAAAAGTAAATTAGTGTTTGAATGATATAATAAATTCGTGTCTTTTTAAATTTTAAAATTTTTTTTGTTCTAATTAGTATACATGACAGTAGAGTGCATTTATGCATTTTGATGAATCATATGTAAATGGAGCGTAATTTCTCATTTTTCTGATTGTACATATTGTAGGATCATGTCGGTCATGCAGTCATATATGTACATGAGGTAATAATGTCTGTTTCACTCTATCCTTCCTACCCCCATACCCTTTCCTTCATTCCCCTCTACCTAAAGTAATTAGTCTTCCCTAGTGCCCCCCACCCCATTGTGAATTAGCTTCTGCATATCAGAGAAAACATTCAGCCTTTGTTTTTTTGGGTTTGGCTTATCTCACTTAGAATGATATTCTCCAGCTCCATCCATTTACCAGCCAATGCCATATTTCGTTCTTCTTTAAAGCTGAATAATATCCCCATTGTATATATATTCCACATTTTCTTTATCCATTCATCTGGTGAAGGACACCTAGGTTGGTTCCATAGCTTAGCTATTGTGAGTTTAGCTGCTATAAGTATTGATGTGGCTGTGTCACTATAGTATGCTGATTTTAAGTCCCTTGAGTACAAACGAACGAGTGAAATAGCTGGGTCAAATGGTGGTTCCATTCCAAGTTTTCTGAGGAATCTCCATACTGCTTTCCAAAGTGTTTGTACCAATCTGCAGTCCCACCAACAATGTATGAGTGTACCTTTTTCCTCATATCCTCTCCAATGCTTATTGTTGCTTGTATTCTTGATAATTGCCATTCTCACTGGAGTGAGATGAAATCTTAGTTTTGATTTACATTTCTCTAATTGCAAGAGATGATGAACATTTTTTCATGTTTGTTGATCGATTGTATTTCTTCTCTTGTGAAGTGTCTGTTCAGTTCCTTAGCCCATTTATTGATCGGGTTATTTTTTTTGTTTTGATGTTAAGTTTTTTGAATTCTTTATATGTCCTAGACAATAATGCTTTATCTGAGATACATGTGGTAAAGATTTTCTTCCAATCTGTAGGCTCTCTCTTCACATTAATGCTTCTTTTGCTGAGAAGAAGCTTTCTAGTGTGAATTCATCCCATTTATTGATCCTTGATTAACTTCTTGCTCTTTAGGGGTCTTGTTAAGGAAGTCAGATCCTAGGCTGACATGGTGAAGATTTGGGCGTACTTTTTCTTCTAGTAGGCACAGGGTCTCTGTTCTGGTGCCTAAGTCTTTGATCCACTTTGAGTTGAGTTTCATGCAGGGTGAGAGATAAAGGTTTAATTTCATTTTGTTTCCATGTGGCTTTCCATTTTTCCCAGCACCATTTGTTGAATAGGCTATCTTTTCTCCAGTGAATGTTTTTGGCGCCTTTGTCTAGTATGAGATAACTGTGTTTGTGTGGGTTTGTCTCTGTCTTCTATTCTGTCTGTTGGTCTGTGTGTCTGTTTTGGTGCCAATACCATGCTATTTTTATGACTATGGCTCTGTAGTATAATTCGATGTCTGGTATTGTGATGTCTCCTGCTTTACTTTTCTGCTAAGGTTTGCTTGGGCTATTCTAGGTCTCTTATTTTTCCAAATGAATTTCATGATTGCTTTTTCTAGTTCTATGAAGAACATCATTGGGATTTTAATAGGAATTGCATTAAATTTATATAACACTTTTGGTAGTATGGCCATTTTGACATGCTACCTGTCCAGGAGCATAGGAGGTCTTTCCATCTTCTAAGGTCTTGTATATCTTTCTTCACTATTCTGTAGTTTTCATCATAGAAGTCTTCAGCTCTTTTGTTAGATTGATTCCCAAGTTGTTGTTTTTTTGTTTTTGTTTTTTGAGGCTGCTGTGAATGGGGTAGTTTTCTTAATTTCTCGTTCAGTGGATTCATTACTGATGTATAGGAACGTGTTTGATTTATGGGTGTTGATTTTATATCCTGCTACTTTGATGAATTCATTTATTGGTTCTGGAAGTTTTTTGGCGGGATTTTTTTTGATCTTCTAAATATAGAATCATGTCATCAGCAAACAGTGATAGTTTGAGTTCTTCTTCACCTTTTCATATTCCTTTAATTTCTTCTAATTGCTCTGGCTAGAGTTTCAAGGACATTGTTGAATAAAAGTGGTGAAAGAGGGCATCCTTGTCTTGTTCCAGTTTTTAGAGGGAATACTTTGTTTTTCTCCATTTAGAATTATGTTGGCCTTGGGTTTAGCATATGTGGCTTTTACAATGTTGAGGTATGTTTCTGCTATCTCTATTTTTTCGAGTGTTTTGAACATGAAGGGGTACTGTATTTTGTCAAATGCTTTTTCTGCATCTATTGAGATGATCATGATTCCTGTTTTTAAGTCTATTGATACAATGAATTATGTTTACTGATTTTCCATATGTTGAACTAACCCTGCATCTGAACCCCACTTGACCGTGGTGCACTTTTTAATATGTTTTTGTATGCGATATACCAGAATTTTATTGATAATTTTTGCATCTATGTTCATCAGGAATATTGGTCTGAAGTTTAATTCTAGTGTCTTGAATTAATGTTTGTTTCAGAATGTTTGCCTTGTTTCTGAAACTGGATATTGTATTCATTCATTGCAGACTGGCTTTGAAAATTTCCTTTTGCATTCCTCTTTTTGACTAGTTATGCTAAATCTTACTAATAACAATAATGATAATCCACTGAATGTATTTAAAGCTCACCACCTGTTTTAGCTTTTTTTCATCTCTGTGACCAAAGGACCCAACTAGAACAAAATAGAGGAGGAAAAGATGATTTTGGCTCAGTGTTTCAGAAGTCTCATCCATAGCTCTGGGTTGTGAGGTGAAATAGAACAGAAGGGCATGGCAGAGGAAAGCAGCTCAGGACATAGAAACTGGAAACAGAGCTCTGCTCTCACAGGGACGAAATATAAACCCCAAAGGTTGGCCCCCTGTGACCTATATCCTCACTCCCTATCTGCCTACAGTTATTGCCCAGTCAATCCATATCAGTGGATTAACGTACTGATTAGGCTACACCTGGCAATCTAATCATTTCACCTCTGAAAATTCTTGCATTGTCTCACACATGAGCTTTTGGGGGGATACCTCATAGCTAAACCATAACACCACCTACAATACCTGTTATCCTGTTTCACTAGTGAAGTTGAGAGAGATTAACATTTGCCAAAAAATCACAGGCAAAGATTGGCCTATCCATAATAATATTTCACCCTAAATATTTCAGTGTGGTTTTCACAGAATATTTTATATAAACATAATAATCATTATCACACATTAGAAGGTCAGTAATTAACTAATTTAACCTGATTTTCAGCCTTTATTAAAATGTCTCCAAATGTCATAAATGTGGTATGGCTTAAAAAAGATGTACACTGGGCACGGTGGCGCATGCCTGTAATCCCAGCAACTCGGGAGGCTAAGGCAAAAGGATCACGAGTTCAAAGCCAGCCTCAGCAACTTAGCAAGGCCCTAAGCAACTCAGTGAGACCCTGTCTCTAAATAAAAAACAAAATAGGGCTGGGGATGTGGCTCAGTGGCCGAGTGCCCTTGAGTTCAATCCCCAATTCAAAAAAAAAAAAGATGTAGGATCTGATCATGATTCATGTTACTTGGGGAGGGGCTGACTGGTGTACAAAAGGGTGTTCTCCCCACCCCCAATCTGGTCATGCCTTCTACGGTTTGTTCACTAGCTTGTTTTTGGCAAGGGGGTCATAGATAAAGTTTTCCTTAACTGGATGCTAAATAATATGTAAATGATTGAATAGATGAAGTTATGAGCTAATCTCAGAAGTAGCACTTTATAAATCCTACAACTAAAGTAAAAGTTATCTTGAGAGGGGAAAGCAATTTCCTCCTGCTGTACCAAAATTCCACATGGGTAACATAAACAATAGAAGTGTCCTTGGCTCACTGGTATTAAAGTTACAAAGAGGTTACATAGCAGAACTAAAAACAGTACTGTAGCTCTATGATAATTTGGGGAAAGGGTAATAGGCCAACATACTTGTCTGTTAATAGTAGGAAGTCAATATGTTGTCGAAAATTTGACATATTAAGAAATGATGATATATGCATATATCATCTAGCAAAAAAAAAAAAGTAATTTCCAGAACAACCAAAAACAGAGTTTTAAAGTAGTGCTATGGTGGTGGTGGCAACTTAGGCAGGAGACAGGACTGTTGTTCTTTAATTTCTTTTCACTTATTTTAATCATATGCAAATGATTATAAAAATTTAAATGGTTTAATTCTTTTTCTCTAATAGTAATAAAATTAAAACTTGGATTTTTTTTGTTGGCATTTTTTTCTTTCATAAACATTTTGTTCTTCTAATTATGTGTGGTTTAATTCTTTTATTAGTCTGGTAATACCAGTTATCTGTAATTAAGAGTTATGCATTTGATTAACACATAAGTTAAATGAAAAGACTAAGTGTTCTTCCTCCTGATTGACTTAAGGATCATTTAAATTAATCCCAAGTTTTTATTAAATTAGGTAAATTGAAAAACTAAGGGTTATCTGAAATAGAGATCTGTATATTTAAATATCTTAAGAAAGAAATTGGCATATGCCCTGGAATTATCCATGTATAGGATACTGTTACCTGCAGATAAAAAATTTTTCTCCTTCCTGTGCAGTCTTAATGCTTTCCCTTATTTCATCACACTGTTGCTTCCTATACAATGAATTTGAAGTGATAAGAGCAGAAATCCTTATTTTATTACTGATTCAGATAGAAAACATGGATTCTTTTTTCTTTCACCTTTGAGTTTTATGTTATTTGTAGATTTCTGTAGATGCCCATAATCAGGTTTAAGAAATTCCCTGTGTTTCTAATTTGCTGAAGATTTTTCTAATGAATAAATGTTGGATTTAATTAAATGAATTTTTTGGCAGTTAAAATATTTATATGGCTTTCTCCATTATTTTGTTAATATTATAAATCACATTGATCAATTCCTGAGTGCTAATCCAGTCTTGAATTCCTGCAATTAATCTAGTTGTGATTATTACCCTTTTTGAATATCACTGGACTGAGTTTCATTTCTCATTCATGCTTGAATATTAAGAGATATTATTCCATAGTTCTCTTTTCTTGTATATTTGAAATCAGTGAATATTGACCTTAATGTGTGATTTGGAAAGTGTTCCTTTTTTCTCTCATTCTAAAGATTCCAGGTAAGATTGTTAGAATTTCTTTAAGAATTCACAAGTGAAGTAAGACCTGAAGGGGCTTTCTTTGTGTTGGGGGAGTGAGGAGGCTTGAAATTGTAAATTGGATGTATTCAGCTGATAATAGGAGTATTAATATTTTCTGTATTTTGGGGGTATTTGTCATTTCTGTCTTTGAAGGAAATGTTTCCAGTTCATCTAGGTTGTCAGCCATGTTGACAGGAAGTTGTTCATGCTTTGCCGTATGGTGTTAATGTCCTCAGGATCTGTAGTGCTCTCCCTCTCTCTTATTCTTGATTTTAATAATACATGTCCTCTATCAGTTTAACCTAGAGACTTATCAGTTTTATTGATCATTTTATTGAATCAGATTTCATTGATTTCTCTTTTATTTTCTATTTGTTTCTGCTCTTTATTGTTTCCTTCTGAGTTTTACATTTCTGATAGTGGGAATTCATGTTTCTAATTTTAGATTATTTTGTCTAACAAGCATTTAGAGCTATAAATTTTCTTTACCTACTGATTTAGTTGTATCCCACACATTAATTGTATTTTCATCATTTCATTAACAATATTTTCAATTTCTCTTGAATTTTCTTCTTTGACTCCGTGAATTATTCAGGAGTATGTTGTTTTACTTTCCAAGCGTTTAGGGTTTTACTAATTATGATTCATTCCTACCTTAATTCCATCATGGTCAGAAAATATACATTGTATGAATTCAGTTTTTTTAAATGTATTGACACTTGTTTTATGATCTTGCACATTCTGGAAGCATTTGAAAGTATATTCTATTGTCAGGTATATTGTTCTACAAGTGTCAGTTATAGTTGGTAAAGTTCAGATCACCTGTGTCTCTGCTTCTCTCTCCTCTCTCTCTCTCTCTCTAATTGTATTAGTTGCTGAGAAAAGACTGGAGAAATAAATTATACTCCTAATTCCAAGTTTATAAAGTTACATTGCAAAGGATGTTCACAAAAGTAGAGGAGAAATCATTGATCATATTTTACAACTGACAATAGGGTTTATTTTACTGTTTGCTGTAGTCTTGTATTTGAAATTTTCCACAATAAAATGTTAAAAAACAACTTCTCAGGTAATACATCATACTCCAGGGAATGCATGTCATATGCTTCATTAGACATAGGAAAAATATTTAGGATTTCTATTTCTGTTTATTTTCATATCATTTCAAAAGTTATATTTGAGCATATGTTTTATAATATATATAGTGGATAGCATATCTAATTGTCATGTGTAACTTTAAAATATAGATATATATGGGAAATAGTTATATAATGTGTTTTTCACTGTTTTTGCTTAAAAAGAGTAGTCATAACTCCATGGAGATGTCAGTTTTGTTCTAAAAGGTGTCTTTTGAATGGTCTTGTAATGTTTATCTTAAATTTTATGATAAAATACAGTATTTCTGTGTAATGCTCATTTTTAAGTGCATCATTGTCAGATTTTTAATTAAAAGATCCTTTTATACTCAGAAATTTTTGAGTCACTGTCCAAACTTAATTGGGAGAAGGGGATAATTTGTATTTCCCCTGATTAATCTCTTTCTTCATCTGGAATGTTTACTTCAAGTATCATTTGAAATGAGAAAGAGCATGACTTATAGGCAGAAACTAAAGAAGCTAAATTATTCTGATACTTATACTAGATTCAATTCATTTCTCAAACCCATTCCCCCAATTTCTATTCTACTTTTAAGAGCAAAGAATCACAGAAAATACTTTCTGAGCCCAGGTGTTAATTTTTAAATATACAGTATTCAGAGTCATACAACTTCATTTCTTATTTGCGGCCTTTAGGTTTCTGAAAGTAACTAGAAGATTTTACATTAAAAGCTTTGGCATTCTGTATATTAAAATATTTTTATATTCCTAGATTTGCAAGAGTGTGTTCTTAGGGCTTTATTAAATGAAAAATGCTTTATAAGATGATTTATTTTACTAGATCATAAGGCAGGAATTCAGTGATGGTTGTTTGGGGAGATTTGAATACACATTACGGTTTTTATAGGGTTATCTTTGTGTTTTGTAAACCTTGGCCAAATTTTCTTGTTCCACCAATATACTATGATTAAGTTTTTCCCTTAATGAAAAAAAAAATCATAAACCCTATTTACACCCAATTTCTAATAAGGGTTCTTTTACCAGCCAACATCATTAGTTAGGGAAACTGAATTTCTAGCTAAGTGTGATTTATATATTAAAGACATACAAACAATGATATATTTTGATATTAGGGTATTTGACAAAGTTTCTCATGACATATCCTTAAAGAATAGGACTGAGAAATATCGGCTTGAGGATAATATAATTAGACTGATTTCTAATTGAGCACAATAAACACCAATTGAATTCTTGTTATCAGGAGGGTTGTGGTAGTCTTTTTGTTAATCAGTGATGTGAATGACATGTTTTTCTTCTTAATTCACAGATGATGTTAATCTGGGATATGTATTCCAGATAAATTAGGTGACTGATTTGTTTAGAAAACAAAATGATCTTGATGAATTAGAACAAGGCATCTCATTAATAAGATAATAAAATGTGAATGTAAACTCTTCGTTTGCCTTTAACCAGAAAAGGAAACTCAACCACAGTCCACCCTTGGTATCTGTGGGGGATTGGTCCCCATCCCTAGCCTCCTACTTTGTGATACCAAAATCAGCAGATGCTCAAGTCCATTATATAAAATGGCAAAGAATTTACATATAATCTATGCATATTTTCCCATATGCTTTAAATCATGTCTTGATGACTTATCTAATGTAAATTCCACGTATATAGTTGTCAAACTATGTTGTTCATGGAATAATGACAAGGAAAAAAATGATTATTCCCATTATATTTGAAAAAAGCAAGATTTAGAATTATACTCAAAATATGTGGTTATATTAATAGGATGCCTCTTTATATTCATAGTGTCTCAGTTTTGAGACATTTTTCAATTTTCTATTAAAATACATGTTAGAAAATACAAAATATTAACAACAGTTCTAGATGGTATGATTTGGAGTGGTTTTCTTTTATTTTGCCATTCCATTTATTTCCACATTTTCTAGAGTGAGCATGAATCTTTAATAAAACACATGGAAGACGAAGTGCTTAATTTTTTAATGACTTAAATGTATACTCTGAGAATAAACTTATATTGTCAATAATGATTTCATCCTTCTTTGTCTGTAATTACATTTACCATTGTGCAAAAGTCACAGTCATCTGTGGTGATCTCAGTGTGTTACTGTTATCTCACTCTACTACTGTGAATCCATTGAATCTATTTTCACTTTTTCATGCTTTATCAAAGGTTGAATTAATAAAAGGAAATTTACAAAGCGTTGGACTTACACTTCGCCTTGTTCAGTCAACTGATGGATATGCTGGGCATGTCATAATTGAAACTGTGGCCCCAAACTCACCTGCTGCAGTTGCAGATCTTCAGCGGGGAGATCGACTCATTGCTATTGGAGGTAATTATGCTAATGTGCACTATATATATTTCATATTTACAGAGAAACTAGAAAGTAGGTATGGAGGTTTTCCTTTTTTCTTCCTTCTGTAATAAGCACCTGTTACTTTTATAATGGAAAGAAATAAACTATTTTAAATGCAAGTTGGAAGGATACCTTAAAAATGCATTTAAAATAGATGCTATTTTAGTCCTAATATATAAATCATTAATACTTCATTTTAGACCACTTTTATATAAATTCTCTAATTTTCCTTCCCTTCCTATCTTGTACTGCTCTATTTTTTTTTTTTTTTATTGAATGTGAAAGAAAGGGTAAGTCAGTAGTCACCTTTCTTCATAATTACCACCACTACTACTCTTGAGTACTAGTACTACTGCCCCCATGCCATATGACCAGAAAATGAACAGGAGGGGAAAAATTATTCCTTGTCCAAGGGGATACATCTGCACTGTCCTGAGGCACCATATTGTTTGAATAGCCAGCCATTTGTTAGTAGGCTGTTATTTAGAGTTCAGCCCAAATCACTGGTGGAAAAATACATCATCCACATACTAAATACCTTTTAATCAATTGGATTATTAATAACAGCACCAAAAACTCTCTACTAATAGGCAGATTATTTTCTTGGATATGTAAGCCTAAGCACTCACTGCACAGCAGTGGGAGAAAGTCAAACCCTTTCTAACCTTGTAGAACCTGGCTATTATGGCTTCTAAGAGATTTCTTGAGCACATGGTTGTTCACATTTGATCCTTTAAGGGCATTGTGGTATGTTCTTTCCCAGCTAAGACACTGAATAAGATAGAGCAGTTCCCAAATCAAAGAGCAGTTATCCTTGATTATATGTTGAAAAACTGTCTTTGGTAGGGTGCAGTGGCACACAGCTGTAATTCCAGTGACTAAAGGCTAAGTCAGGATTACAAAGTTTAAGGTCAGCCTCAGCAACTTTGAGAGACCCTGCTTCAAAATAAAAAGGACTTGGGAATGTAACTCAGTGGTAAAGTGTCCCTGGCTTCAATTCCTAGTACAAAAAACTGAAAACCTGCCTTTGATTCAATTTCATCATGACAAGACAATAATGAAATCCGATTAAGCATTGTCACATGCTCTGATCATGGCCTAAGCAAACTTGCACACTTTCATGTGTATTCCTGCCATGTAGACGTGATGTTCAAATGTGTATTCAGTAGACCTGGAGCAGGGCCCAGAATTCTGTTTCTAACAACCTCCTGGATGATGCTGGTGCTGCTGGTCCACTAACATTAGGAAGACACTAGGAAGGGCATAAAATGTTAGTTGTCTAACATAAACTGCTAGAATCACAATTCAGTATAAATTTATGTTCACACATACCTTGTTTCAGTTTTCTGTATTGGATGAAATTAATATTTTTACTTTTTTATGTCCCTTTTAGGGTTTTGTTTTCAGTTACACAAATAGTGAATACCTGTAATTCAAAATAAACAACAAATAAATCCAACCAATACAAATGTATGAGAACAAAAAAACTAAAAGTTATTCTTTCAAATCTAACATTTATAAAAAAATAACTTACTGATGAGACTGGTGCAATAAACATTCATTGACAAAAGGTTTAAAGCCTAACAGAATAATTTTACATCTCTTTCCTGGCTTTTAAAAAATATACATTAATATATCCTCTGCCTCAGTTCTAGGAGCAAATTAAAATCCTACAATGTATTTTTGATAATAGACATTATTTTTTTAACATGTCAATAACTTTATCTCATGTCAGCTGCTATTTTTTGTGTATTTGTAATTGATTCATTTATATGGATATACAGTATTTATAAGGTACTTAGTATCAGGGTATTGGTTATAGTTGAAATAAGATTGGCAAAATGTTATAGTTAGGTTCAGTAACAATCCATTTTACTATTTTTGTAGCTTTCAAGTATGTTTTAAGCATTCCAAAAGAAAAATCCAAACTTGGATGAGCTAGCCCTGAAAGCTATAGTGGCCATCTCCACAAGCACCTGATGATTGGAGAAGAGATGAGACAAGGACAGATTTTTTTTTTAAGTGTCACACACACACACACACACACACAAATAGATTTAGATTGAAGTTTTTGCCTGCTAAAGAGCACAGGATGGATTTATTTTTCATTTCTCTATTTGTCAAAACTGCATTGTTCTTGTGACAAAGTGTAGTTAGAGGGAAGGTAGTAGAAGTTAAAACTAGATGAATCATGAAGAACCACATTAGAAAGCTCTGGATTTCAGTGTGAATGTTTTGGATTAAGGCTTTCTAGCTGAAACTTTTGGGAAATCTGGCAGTGATATACTTGGTGATTAAAGTAGCAAAGGTCTGAGTGAGGATTGCAGTTGAAGACTGTTTATTGCTGTAGTTGAGGTCAGTGGCCAGGAATATCCAAACACGGAAAGCAAATGTGGATCTGAACTCTGAATTAGAATTGACAGCTGAATGGATCTAGGGATTCAAATTGGGTTAACTGGGAGGAGGCAGGTTGATTCATACTAGTCAGGTTAAGAGACTCAGAGATTCAAGGAGAGGTTTTAACTGTGCCAAAAATGTAATGCCAAAGAAATATCCAGGTGGTCCTATCTAGAAGCTGGGCAGTAGTGAAGAAAAGGAGAAACAAACCAAAAACAAAGGTGCTAGTTTGTGAACTACTAGAGGGGACCCTCGTACCAGGGAGAGAGCAAAACAAGGCTGAGAACTAATGACAGACAAACCTTGGTTGTGACTGCATGTAAAGGTCAAGTGTATATAGAGAAAAGAAACCAGAGGAGGGATGATTGGAACCAGTTTAGTACAGGGTCATGGAAGCCAAGGAAAGGAAAAGTTCTAAAGAAAAAAGAAGGAAGAAAAAATGAGTGAGAATAATTGAGAAGCAAAATCCTGAAGGAGATGGGAGAGCAGGATCGAAAGTATCAAATAGGGATACTTCCTCCTCTGAAATAGAATAAGATGAAGAGTTACTGGCAGGGAGCTCAGGTAACTTCATGTTGTGCTTTTTGGTTAGTAGGATGAAATCATCTGCAGAATAAAAAGAGTAGGGAGGTTGAGCTTTAGGGAACAGGAAAGGTTTAAAGCTGTCGATTTCGAGGCTTAGTTATTTTAGAAACCAATCTAAAAGAATGCTAGCAGCACTGAGCACCTTGCCAAGGATAGATAGCATGACTCGATTCTAGATCCAGGTGGGAAGCTGAAGAGCAGGAAAAAGGGGATAGAGGGCTAGCAAATCTGGGGATTGATTAAAAAAAAAAAAAAAAAAAAAAAAAAAACCTAGACGAGGAAAGGGCTGGAAAGGGAGAATCAGATTTTTGTAAGAACATTATTGTAATCTTGAGACTTAAGTTGGATAGCAAAGCACATGGTATCAGAAGACCAGTGGGACCATGCAAAGGAAGAAGTAATGATTGGGCCAGGAAATTACCTAAAAGCAGAGTCAGCAGACAGTATTGTAGCAGGTGAAAAATTAGAGACTGTGGTCAGAAATTAACTTAAAGCAAAATATCTTTGATGTGGAAAAGTTACACTTGATGAGCAGTGTGCAGCATGATCTTTCCAGGCAGCTGAAGTAGAAAATCACACAAATTGAGGAACTCTGTGATCAAGTTATTAGAAAGGGCCGGTGTTATCTCTGATTTATTGAGGATGGCCTGGAGACCTTTGGAAAACAAAGACCTTTTCTCGAAGTCTTACGTAAGGGCAAGTGTGGGTAAGTGCTGACTGGGAAGGTGGGAAGACTTCCAGGAAACCAGTCACATCTTCAAATGATAATATGCCCAGAGTGTATCTAACACATGGGATACCTTATAGAAGTGACAGAATGGCTAGAAGGTAGAGGTGGAGAGTTTTTCACTGTGTATCCATTTGTGTCTTTCGAATGTTAAACTATGTTGGTATCACAATTAGACAATAATAAAATTTAAGATATCACAGATTGAGATAGTAACCAACTTGTTTAACTTTAAGCAATTTTTTTCCGTATTTTTTCACATCCTGAAAAAGATGAGTTGTGGGGCTATGGCAGATAAAAAGAATCTGAGAAAGAATCTATTGTTAATACTACAGTATTTTGCTACATTTATTTTAAGCATTGGTTTCTTAATTTTAATCATTTGGCACATAGCTTGCAATCTCAGGAGTATTTTGGAATTTCTTTCAGTGGAATCACAGCTCCTTATCATTCTAAGTCTGATTTAACTAGTAACAAAACCCTTTTAAATATGTCTCTGTCTGCTCCCTTTCTCATTTCAAATTGAGAAATAATGTTATTTAACCTAAAAAAGAATGGGAGGCAATTAGTAGCCAGGCTGACAAGGAAAGTTTCCAGAATATCCACATACTAGGCTAAGATTCAGTATGAGAGTCAGGTCAAATATCCTTATGTTTCCCTGTTACTCTTTCATGTTAAATAATTTTGAGGTAATAACAATTATATTTAACAAGTTAGGCAATTTTTATTGCAGTAATTTACCTGTTTTCCCGTTTAAATCTTCAACCAGGTGTAAAAATTACATCAACTCTGCAAGTGCTGAAGCTTATCAAGCAGGCTGGTGACCGAGTCCTTGTGTACTACGAAAGGCCTGTTGGCCAGAGTAATCAAGGTACTGTGCTGCAAGATAATTTTGGCCAGTTGGAAGAAAACTTTTTGTCAAGCTCATGCCAACCAAGTTATGAAGAGGAAGCTGCGGGACTGGCAGTGGATGGTGAAAATAGAGACCTGGATTCTGAGTTTGAAGATTTGGCAAGTGATGTCAGAGTACAAAATGAGTTCAAAGATGAGGCACAGTCACTAAGTCACAGTCCCAAACGTACTCCATCAACACTTTCAATTAAACCTCTTGGCGCTATATCCCCAGTTTTAAACCGTAAATTAGTTGCAGGAAGTCACCCACTACCACCAAAACTTCCATCCAAAGAAGGAAATAAACCGCCAGCCCTAAAAACTTCTGAGATACTAGACTCAGCACAAGTGTCAAAACCCACCCAAGGATCCACTTTCAAACCACCTGTGCCACCACGACCACAATTAAAAGTTCCTTTGCCTTCTGCTGACACCCCAAATCAGGCAGAAGCAGACATTCTTGTTGAAAAGCCAGAGAAGGTGCTGCTTCCTCCTCCTCCTCCAGATAAATCTGAAAAGCAAGCAAAAAATGTGGATCACGTAGAAGATGTGACTACATCTAAGCAGTTTATAAAGCAAGAAGTGACTAAAGATTTGACTTCAGAAAGTTCCTGCCCTACTAAAGACAGTTCAGATGACCGTCAAATGTGGGAATCATCAGAAATTCTTTACCGGAATAAGCTAGGAAAGTGGACAAAAACCAGAGCATCCTGTATTTTTGATATAGAAGCCTGCCACAGATACCTGAATGTTGCACTGTGGTGCAGGGATCCTTTCAAGTTGGGGGGTCTCACCTGTTTGGGGCACATTAGTTTAAAACTTGAAGAGGTGGCTTTAGGATGCTTAGCTACATCAAACATGGAATACCTTTCAAAATTCAGACTGGAAGCCCCTGCACCTAAGGCCATGGTCAGTAGAACTGCATTACGCAATCTGAGTATGCAAAAGGGCTTTAATGACAAATTTTGCTTTGGTGA
Organism: Glaucomys volans; assembly: GCA_020662805.1. Taxonomy (NCBI): domain Eukaryota; kingdom Metazoa; phylum Chordata; class Mammalia; order Rodentia; family Sciuridae; genus Glaucomys; species Glaucomys volans. The sequence continues at coordinate 34,522 of JAJEJO010002279.1, read as the reverse complement.
CATTACTATTCACTTCAAATATTTGAAGGAAGGAGAACCAGACCACCATGTAATTACTAATGTAGAGAAAGAAAAAGAAGTTCATTTGGTTGAAGAAGTTTCTGCCCTCCCTAAAGAGGAGCACTTTGTTGGACAGATGGGTTCACCAGAAAATAAACATAGTTTCCAGGATACTCAGTTCCAAAACCCAACTTGGTGTGATTACTGTAAAAAAAAAGTTTGGACAAAAGCAGCTTCCCAGTGTATGTTCTGTGCTTATGTTTGCCATAAAAAATGTCAAGAAAAGTGTCTAGCTGAGACTCCTCTTTGTGGAGCAACTGAGAGGCGAATAGATCGAACCCTGAAAAATCTTAGGCTGGAAGGACAGGAACCCCTCTTGGGCCTGTCTCCTCGTGTTGATGCCGAAGCTAACAAGTCAGTTAATAAAACAACAGGTTTGACAAGGCATATTATTAATACAAGCTCTCGTTTGCTAAATTTACGTCAAGTCTCTAAAACTCGCCTTTCTGAACCAGGAACCGATCTCGTAGAACCTTCACCAAAACACACACCCAACACATCAGACAATGAAGGCAGTGACACAGAGGTCTGTGGTCCAAACAGTCCTTCCAAACGGGGAAACAGCGCAGGAATAAAGTTAGTGAGAAAGGAAGGTGGGCTGGATGACAGCGTTTTCATTGCGGTTAAAGAAATCGGCCGTGATCTCTATAGGGGCTTGCCTACAGAGGAAAGGATCCAGAAGCTGGAGTTCATGTTGGATAAACTACAGAATGAAATTGATCAGGAGTTGGAACACAACAATTCCCTTGTTAGAGAAGAAAAAGAGACAACTGATTCAAGGAAAAAATCACTTCTTTCTGCTGCTTTGGTTAAATCAGGTGAAAGACTACAAGCTCTCACACTTCTTATGATCCACTATAGGGCAGGCATTGAAGATATTGAAACTTTAGAAAGTCTGTCTTTAGACCAGCACTCCAAAAAAATAGGCAAGTACACAGACGATACAGAGGAAGACCTTGATAGTGAAATAAGCCAACTGATAGACTCTCAGCCATTCAGCAGTATCTCAGATGACCTATTTGGCCCATCAGAGTCTGTGTAACCGACAGGTTGTATCAGCTTTCAAATAATTGGGGAAAAGATGCATCTAAAGTACCATGGATACAACCATGTTTCAGTCCTCTTGTAATGCACCTCAGCCTGCTTCTCCAGTTATTTACTTGTGTAAGAACAGGAATGAAAGTTTGTTTTCCAGTAAAAATATGACCAGCTCAATAATTGGTTGTTTTGGGTTGCATTTATAGCTATGCTTTTGGGGGGTTTATACTGGGAATTTATTTTTACTAATTTATTTTTAACTTTTTCTAATTATGTAAGCTAATTTTTCACATTTATGTATTTGTGGTGTCTCACTGTGTTATTTTTCCTTCAACCTAGCTTTTGAATTAGTGTTAAATAGGATATTGTCCAGACTTAGTATTTTCATTTCCATCACGGTTTTAACAACAGGTTTGCTGCATGCCCAAATTGACAACAGCAATCATTGAGGGAACAGGTTTTGAATTTTTTTTTTTTTCTTTTTTTTTTTTTGTTATTTCTACTTGCTTGAATTTTTGTTACTTCAGAGCTTTGTGGGGCTTTTTCTTTTGTCTTTGCCAAATATAATATGGAAGCAGATGCTGCAGCTTTAGTCTGTTATGCTGATTGAGTAAAATTATTTTTTACATGTATTGCTTGCTATCAGTGCTTCTGAGATTTTTTTCTAAAGCTTTTGTGCAGCTGGAGTATAGTAGATATATAGTGATGAATCTGAAGAGCTTGCGTCGAAGAACAAAATAATAGGGAATAAATATAGAATACAGTTGGTAAAGAATTTTGTAGAAGATAACAAGATTACTGAAAAATAGTAGCAGTAGGGTTTTGAAATATTTTTTCAAAATGTTGATGCTTTCCCTTTAAATGGAAGTTCTAAGCATTCATGATGGTTTTTTTTCTTCAGTTCTCCCATAGGAAATAAAGCATGTACAAGGATATTTAAAGTTTCAGAGGACTGTTGTTAAATGACTGTTGATAATTGGTTTTGTTTTAAAAACATTCTCATGTTGGAGTATGTTGTAAAGGAAAGGAGTCATGCAAAGTGTATTTATTGCTTCATCTGGTGTCTTATAGGCTTAAAGGAATGGTGATCATTCTGAATATTTCTGTAGTGCAGACTGTCATTCATTTTTGAGAAAGGGATTAAAAATAGACCATATACATAGGAATTGGAACCAGTTCTCTGAAAATGAAGATCTTCTCTGACACTGGTCCACTTATGGATGCAGTAATACATGACTGAAGGAAAATGTGTAAACTTGACCTCTGTTCGTATACCTTAATAGTTTGGGCCTATTATATGCCTATAAAATAAATATATGTATGTTTTCCCCTTTTATACGTAACTAACTACTCAGATAAATTGATACATAAATCAACATGAGTTTAAAATGAGATGAAACAGCTTTCATGGCGGGCAGAAAAAAGGCACAGTAAGGATTGTGACCCAGTCTGTAGTCCAGGACTCTAAAGGCTCTTCCATTAATGAACTGGGCAGCCATAGACTCGTCACAGAAGGGCTCAGTGCAGCCATTTCCCCATCTCTAGAGCAAGCATACTACTACTTACTCTACCTCACAGGGTTGTTGTGAGGAAAATAGTATCGTAACTACAAAAGCGTTTTGAACAGCAAAAAGCTGTACAGATAAAAGATTTATTTATATGAGAAAAACATTTTTGAGGGTAGAAAAGTTATTCCAGTTTTAAAATCAGTAGACTATTTTACTAAGGAAAATATTAGGATATTTAATCTTTCTTGGCCAGGTTTATAACAAGAATGTATCTGTGTACCCCCCTTCCCATTGTTTAAGCATGCTTGAATTTTAAAAGAACACTGCTACAGAAGACTTTCCACACCAAACCCCCTGAAAGCTAAAATGTCCCATAGCAAATGCGTGAACCTGTCTGCCCAATGTATAACCATGTTTCGTATTGTAAAATAACTTGCCATTGCTAACCAGGAAGGTGGAGTGTCTAAATGGCTGGTGTTTGTAGATTAAACCATGGAGGTTTTAGTGACACCCAAGCATGCTCCTGAAGCTGATGCATATGAAAGAGCAATGGAAATAATGCAAAACTTTGGTTTCCTCAGAATCTACTCATATTTTAAAGTATTTAACTCTTTAGAACCACAATTATGGAAAGCTCAGTAATGCTGCTAATGACATTTGTAAAATATACCTTGAATGTAGTGCAATATTTTTCTATCTGCTGGGAGAAGCAGTAGAGGCATCTCAGTTGTACTTTAGTGCAAGGGGGGAACACTCCAGACAGCCTAGAGTATAGTAAGGTATAAGCTTCAGTGGAAAAGTTGTATTATATTACATTACTGATGTAATCTTGCTGCCATGCTATGTTATCAATAGCTAAAAATAATAAATAAAGACTACCACAGAAAAAAGGAATATCTTCATTTGATGACATCTAAAAAAAGGTGATTGCTGCATCTCTGTGGAATTATTGCCTGGTGTAATTTGGCCATGCAGATAAGCTACTGAAGTCCACTTTTGCAAAATGAAATTGCAGAAACAATTTTTTATTGTTGTTTTCTTAACTTGTGAAATATATTTATGAATTTGCTTCTGCTATATAGTAATAGACTAAAGTGTATTTTCTATATTGGTATTTACATGAATGAATGGGTTAGACAAAATGAGCAACATTTTAGCATTCTTTTGCAATCATAATATGCTATATTTCTTAATATCAAACATTCTTCAATATCAGAACTAGTTGAAATATTTATTATATGGATATTTTGTGATTTTGAGGGGCGAAAACAACAAAAATTTTGAGGGTACTGCCAACTTCTAAATTTAAATGTATCTGATTTTTTTAAAGACAATTTGAAAATATTTGGCTCTAACAGCAGGATAATGAAGATTAAAATTCTCAAGTCCTCTAAAAGTGAATAAATTTAAAATAACTTTAATAAAAAAAAAGTTGTCTTTGTTTCTAAATTGAAATAATAGTTTTCCTTACCCCAAAAGAGTGGGAGGTTCACCTCATCCTTTTTGAGTCCCAGATACCCTTGAAGGTTTGGTTAATTCTGTGGACCCTTAGCCCTGGAAGCTGTACGGTGTTCACCCCATTCAGAATGCCTCTGATTTCGAGGGTTTTACAGAACTTCCAGGACCCAGAAGTCCTGGCTTAAGCACCATTATGCCAAATGGCTGGATATTATAGTTCTTTTCATCAGGTACAATTATTGTTTGCAGCAATCAGAACAATAATGCAAGTGTTGAGGTTTGAGGATAACTATATTTTCCACATTGATGTAATGTGGCTAGTTACATACTTTGATTTAAAGCCAATGTGGGAAGCCAAAAAGTACAGTTCAACCTGGAGTGACTGACTTGATGCCTATAAGCACAGATGAATAGTTTTTAATTAAACATCCACAATCAAAATGATACCTTACATATTTTATTCCAACAATATTTGCTTTATGAAAGAGTACAAACAGGCACAATATAGTGATCAGGTTTATTAAATAGAGTAGCTAAAACATTAGGACAGATACACAGCAGTCAAAAGAAAGTTGAATATCCACTACTACCTCATTACGGTGTTTGTGTCTGTATTACCAGGTACAAACATAAAAGCCACCTCTTCAAAAAACAAATGTTCAGAGAGCTGTATGTTCTTTGTTCTGATACATACATGATACATCACCTCTGTTTTCAGTCTTGCTAACCCATACTATTAGTCATATAAAGGACCTCATCATTTTTTCCTCAAATACATACAACATATCTTTTGCTCCCTAAACAGTTCTCAAAAATTCATCTGTTTTATTTTTTTCCCTAGGGATCAATAGCTGGCATGCCTTTGCCAGTCATTCTTACAGAAGCTAAAGCCTTAAAGGCAAAAGTAAAATAGGAATAAATTATAGGGTATTAGGGGCAGGGAGAACCACAAGCCCCTCTAAGAGAACCAATTTGCAGCACACTGGTTCTTTTCTGTTTTGTTCTGCAGTGCTGGGGATTGAACCCAGGGCCTCACATGCCAGACAGGCTCTCTGCCGCTGAAGCACATTCCAGCTCATAGCCTGTTGTTTTTAAAGGTTATTCTGTGTAAGCTTAATATAAGAGTTTTTCCAGAGCCATCTTCCAAAGTAGCTGACTTTTGTAATAGTCTAGCGTTACTAAGTGAGTTAAGAAGCTTGTTCTCAAATGCTGCCCTTGAAAACCAAAGGTCAAACCATCTAATCCCCACAGAAAAGTTTCATAAAACAAAAGAAGTACTAGCCACTTTCCTGGAGAATATGTAGTAGTCAATAAGGTTGAGGAGTCTGTTCTAAAGATCTTTGCTCCTTGATGTCCAAGTTAACACAAACACAATTTAGCTGAACCTAACTGACATTAATTTACGATTACAGAATTGTAGGATTAATAAATATTATTTGGAATATATTTCACACTCTTCACATTCCAGTCACATCTCATATGAAACAATGTAAACTGACAATATTCACTAACAGTATTTGCTGGTATACTGAAAAGACATCAATGTTATCATGCTTAGAAAATGTATATTACCCAGTACACAGATGATATGGTAACACACACATTTTTATGTTTGGTTTTTCTTTGCCCTGGAAAGGGGATGTGTCCCGACCACCCTATTATTTTTATCTCATTTTCTAATGTGATTAAATACATAAACAAATTCATTCTTCATTTTCACATTGTGTGAACAACTTTCAGGAGTCAGGAAAAATAATAGTTTCGGACAACCGAAAATTAATAGATCCCTAAAAAAACACTTGGATGACGTACAGACAGGTCAAAGATATTACAGACTGATTTTTCAATTTATAGCAGTGATTAGCCTTGTTTTTTTCTAAAGTTAGAAACTAGAAACTTAAACTAGGTGTTGATAAACCTTACCTTGCTTTCACAACCTTGACAGTGTAAGGTGCCTGTATCCTCCATTCTCATCCAATAAATATACATCTTACAAGGAAAGCTTTTGATTCGTAACTTTACATTTGGATGCTTTTCTCTGCTTTCAAGAACATTTACTATTTTCCCTTGTTGGCTTTGATGTTGGCTGTCAACCACAGGACATGTAAACATAATTTACAACCATCCCTTTCCAAGTAGGTGATTACATAGAAAACTAATGCCGGCGAAAGATTTACAAATAAATCCAAAAGACGACTGACTCAAATTCTTGTCCTCTGCACTTGAGATAAACTAGCTTTTAACTCATAAATATAGATAGTAATTACAAGTTAAATAATACTCGCAGTGTCACTACATAACATGCTGTCTTATGTGATTGTTTTTCAGACTTCCTTCTAGTTTCTCATTGTTGGAAGAGTCTCAATGTGTGCTTTAAACACTCATTACCAATATTCAGAAAAAATATAAGATATTTTTGTCCAAGTGTTCGTGAATGTAAGTTAAAAAATTATATTTGATTTGGATTCAAATATTTAGATTTACAGTATACCTATTTCGTCAAAATATATTGTATGATATTTAATAAAATCAAATACATAAAATAAAGTTTTCAACACTATTTATACAAACCCCTAGAAAAGCTTCTTTTTCTTTATAAGGCTGTTGGCAGTCAATCATAACCACAGAAAAGAAATAATAACCTTTGGTTGTTGTACTCTTTCGCCAGGGATGGATGGTATGACTAAGACAGCTCTGGATGAGTCATTTCACTGGAAACACTTGTATACAGTTAAACACCGATGACTTTTGAGGGCCTCAGTCACTTTCTGATTCTTCATCATCACCTATTGGATATGACTGGATATTATTCTGAGTGTACATTTTTGTCTTAATGGGGCAGTTGTGATCCATGAGAATAGCCTAAAAGAGAGCACAGTGCAAGTACATTAACTTCCTATTATGTGAAGATCAGCTGGGTTTAGCCTACTGTTTTTTTAAGGATTACTAATTTGAAAGCTCTGTACTAACTGCTGTTAACCAGTCATTTGGTACAATTGCCAGGTGCTTGGCCCAAAGACCTGGAATTCTCCATTAAATGAAAATTCCAGGTGGTGGAAGATAGCAGAAATGGTCTTTGCCATGTTTTCATATACCTGTTGGAGAAAAAGTCAATTCTGGGAACACAGACTGCAGCAAGGGATCAGGTTTAAGGAAAGTTATAACGGGGATCTTGGAATTGGGAGTGGGCACTCTGGGGATCACCTAAGCCAACTTCTGTTTACAGACTATTATGACAGCACATTTCACAAGGCTACTTGAGGGGAGCTCACACTTCTTAGAAATCTCTGGAAGTCTGGACTACAACCCACTCCACTGTGTCCAGTCATGGATGTGGTTTTGATATCAGCCATATTCACAGCTGCCCTGAGATTGTTTATTAGTCATGGTGTGTGAAATCTTTTCCTAGGTCAAACATCCCAGGACTCTTACCGTTTCATCAGTGTGACGTCCACCTCTTCTTCAGATCCTTGCTGTCCTCCCTAACCTAAATGTATTATTTTTTAAAATGTATTTCTCTTCTGATGAACATAAAATCTCATGCCCTTTTATTATTACTGAAAATTTTTAAATAGTGCAACTGAAAAAAGGTGTTGCTTTGTTTCCAAAGCATACTCAACCACTATAGCACAGAACAGTTAAAGAATTTGACCAAGGGATTCCCAGCTCTTCCTTAAGTTCTCAGGGAATTAGTTCTATGAGACTACCACCACCCCTGCTGGGACACCAAAATGCACACACAAATGCTCAAATTCCCTCTATAAAGTGATGTGGTCATTTGCATGTAACCTACACATCCTGTGTATGTAAAACCACCTTTAGTTTACTTATAATACCTACCATGCTGACGATGGTATGCATAGACTTGTTATGCTGTGCTATTTAGGGAATAATGAAGAAGGTCTGTACATATTAGTACAGATACACTTTTTTCAAATATTTCAACCCGGTTGACTGAATCCACACATGCAGAACCCACAGACATGAAGGGCCAACAGTACAACAGAAGGAGACAGAAGGGTGGAGGAAGCCTTGCCAACCTCAGGACAAAGGTGTGCAACGCAACGACAAGGCTGGAAACATGCAGTGACCACTGGTGGGATGCCCCAACTACAGTGGATTGGATTCTCTCCTCAGGTATGTCTCGTGCAGTTTTCCTCGTGTAGTTACAAAAAGTGAACCAATCCTTTTTGTGCAGTCTGCAGATCTAAATGGATTAGAATGTTTCTGATGCTGGCCTATCACAATCTATCTCAGTGTCTGTTAGCTATTAGCCCAGCTCTTGTCCTGCAGATGTGATAAAGACTCCAGTCAGTGCTTAACCCATTTATCATTTCCCAAGAAATTCTCAAATGATTTGCCTGTGTGACACATAAAGATAAGACTTTTTTGACCTCAGAGTGGAGCTGCCAGCTCATACTTGTTAGCTTCAAACTTAACTGTTTCTGATTATACTGCTTGCCAAGTGAGTTGATGCTTATAATTTTAAAAAGAGTTCAATTTCTAAAAATACCGAGACCACAGACATCATACACCAGGACCATTCTCCCTGTGCTATGCAAAGGTTTATTTTAACTCTGTAGTAGCTGTCCCATCTGCCCAGATTAGTGATTCTCAAATATGTGTCCAAGGATCACTGTGAGGGTGGGGTAGTGGTATGGATCATGTTAAAAATGAAATTCCAGGTCCCTACTTGCATGTGATAGCTCTTAACAGCTTTGAGAAACACTACTCTAGTTATAAGGCATTATCGAAGACTAAGCAGTCATCCAGCCAGCAAGAACTTCCAGGACACCTTCTAGAGTGTCAGCAACTTAATCACTTTCCTGTGCAAGTAAGGACAGGTCCTCCAGGGTCACAGATCGAGTGCTTGCTGTAGGTCAAGTACTAGAGGAGGTTATACAGAAGAAAAGGAGTTGAGAAAATCCTTGAAAGATGAAAGGATTTGGACAACAAGGGAGGAGGCAATGAGCAAAGCGCAGTATTCAGCATCAGGGTAGCAGGAAGCCAGCGTGGCCACCAGAGATCTGGGCAGGAAGCAATGGGAGAAGTCAGTCAGAAATTCCACCAGAGCCAGACCCCAGGGCCTGGAACGCTAAGTGGGCCTTGAGCCACACTTGCCCAGAGGCAAGACTCCCTTGGAAAGATGACCATCACTACCTTACTTAGGATTGCCTTCCACCTCTTGGCTCACCCACCATTACACCTAAGACCAGCACATAATTATGAACTTACTAAAAATTGCATTGCTGAGGGAAGAAAAAGGGAAGGTACGTGTGCAAATTATGTGCATGTATGAATTGGTATAATGAATCCCCCTATTATGTACAACTGAAGTGTACAACAACAAATTTCTATAAAACTGCATTGCTAGGCTGGAGATGTAGCTCAGTGGTATAGCACTTGCCTAGTGTGCTTGAGGCCCCAGGTTCCATCCCCAGCATTGCAAAAAAAAAAAAAAAATTTTTTTTAGATGCACTGCAGAGGGGAAAGTTTTATCAGACTGATTATTAAGCATTATGCGAAAGTAAATGGTCAGTATTTATCAACACAGCCAAATGGTATGTGGCGATACAGCCTATTTGTGGTAAAGAAGTTTCTTCCATGAAATACTTCTAAAATCTAGCTCACTGGCTTCTGAACCTGTCTTGAAAGAGTAATTATACAATAGCTGTACTTTTTTTAAAAAAAGTAATATGTGATTAAATAAGGCAGATGGCATGTAAAACAAGTGCAAGCTGGGAGTGGTGGCACATGCCTGTCATCTCAGCAACCCAGGAGGCTGAGGCAGGAGGACCAGAAGTTCAAGGCCAGCCTGGGCAACTTAACTGTCTCAAAGAAACAAAAAAGAGGGAGGGGCTGGGGGATGTACCTCTGGTAAATCACCTGGGGCTTGAGAGAAAGGAAGAGAGGGAGAGAGGTGAGAAGGAAAAACAAGACACAAATAGCATAATTGGGTAAGTCAAGTGCAAGATGAGGAGCATGTCCTGAGTGGTCTGTGGAGTGGCAGGCAATTTGTGTATGGAGTCGGGGGTGGAGGAATCCTTGGGGCTAGAACCCAAAGTTTAAACCAGCAACTCCATGTGTTGCTGTGGGGAGAAAGATGTGTCAACTCTGAAATGAAGAGAAAATCAGAATGAGGCATTGGTGTTTGAGGCAGAGCAAAACCCAAATACTAAGAGCCAAGCCCAGCCCCTGCACCCGACTTAAGTCAACGCAAAGCAGAGCCCGGATCTCAAGGTGGTGAAACCACGTCAGACCAAATGAAATGTGACTCTGGGCTAAGGAAACAGCCTGGTCTTGGAGACTTTGAAAGATACCAGATCTAGCTGAAAAGAAAAAAAAAAGTTTTCCTTTTTATCTCTCTTTTTAACAGTGGTTTTGCACCCACTGTGTAAGGGCCTTGCAAAAGAACAGATTTCCACAAGTAGATTATGTGTGGAGCATATCTGGTCTCATGAGCCTCTGGCCACCCATCTTTGCCCAGTCATGGCATCCAGGAGACAGGGTTATTGCTGGAGGACCTCATGGCACCACTATCAGAGCCATCCAGTAAGAACAATCGGCAGTCCTCACACCATGGACTCTTCTGCCCTGGCAACAATTAGGAACGTCAAGAGCAAGTCTAAGAATCCTGCCCAGCCTTTAAAAATTATTATTCAACCTGTAAGAGAAAAATCCATACCAAAACTCAGCTATTCTCAACTGGTATTTCGAGAGTTAAGAGCTGCCTTGTTTCTGGGAAAGTTTTCCTAATGGCAATATGGATATTCCTTGTATTTACAGAAGGATTTGAGTAACAATGAGGGTTTTGTTCTGTTTTGTTTTCCTCTACCTATACTGTTAACACTGATTATAGAAAACAGAAATCCAATAAACCAAATGGAAGGAAAACTCAAGTGCTTACAAGCTAATTCATAATTCTGTGACTTGTGATCTATGAAAATAGTGTCAGTCTTTTGATATAAGAGAGCTCAAGTCTGAAAACCTTGTTATCAGGACGCGGTCTAATGAGAGAACTCTGTGCTAGGGCGCAAGGCGCCTCTGGCTCTCACATCCCGCTGCTGAGGTTCTGCTAATCCTGAATGCCCACACTTGTCTCTACTAGGTTTTCTCAAGTGTACAGTAATCGATTATTTCTCCTCCATGGCACACAGTGTCCCACCCGCACATCCTCTTGTCATTAGGTGCTATCAACTACCACCCGCTTTCTTCCTGCTTTACTTGCACAATGAGCCAGCAAGCAGCTGCTGACCAACACCCTCAAATGTCACCACCATGCCAGTCAAATGGCATCCTTCATTGTGGGCATCAATTATTGGCAGTGAGATGCACATTTTTCTCAAGATTTTAATGATTTATCTTGCTAAGCACTTATTAAGGATTGTGACATTTTGCAATGAATGTGACTTTCTGGAAACCTGTAATTCTTATTGCTTTGCCTTTCAGGATTGTCTCATCCACTTCCTGCAGCATTTTTTAATGAATTAAAGCACTGGTTTACATGGAGAAAGGAAAGGGGTCCTGAGGCCTGCCTCCTGCCCTCATTTTGCAGAACACAGCGGCTGTGGCTGGGCCAGCACATCCCCGACTCGTCCTCCAACCTCATTCATTTCCTCCACTCCCTTAAATAAGCCATCATACTGTGGGCCACAGACAGATAACACCACAGCCACGCCCCACCACCCTGGGGAGGGGTGCCCATTCAGCAGTTCTGGGGTCTGTATAGCAAAAGGAAGGAAGCTGTCATGATGCAGAGGGAGGACATTCAGATACCGCTGGGCAAACAGTAAGCAGAGAGGTAGATACAGCAAGAAGGACCGGAGGGTGACACTGGAGATAGTAACACAGTTACTAAACCACACAGCCAAGCACTCTGCTGGGACGCTTTCATTTACTCCCCACACAACCATGTGAGGCAGAAGCTCCCATTTTCCCACACGACACTGGAGGAAACTGAGAATCACACAGGCCTGTGGGCAGGGGCAGTTCAGCTGCTCCCAGGCCCATGCTAGCCCCTGACCTCTCAAGAGTCTCAAATAGTCTGAGTGACAGAAATATTTGTAGGTAATTTATATATATTGTTGTGCTAAGAATTTTCTGGCCTGTTGTGTGCAAGGTCCTGTGCTACAGTCAACCAGACAAAGATGGAGCAGGAATTTCACAGCCAGGCTGGAAAGCTACAAGGCCATTTGAGAAGGGAGCTGGAGATGCATGCTAGCAAGAGGAAGGAAAGGAGAAGGGACCTGAGGGCCATGGCACCTTCCCCTCCTTTTCTTCTCAAGAGTCCAGTGGGTCACGAGCCACTTAGTTATCTAGTTAAATCCTTGATATATTCTAAAGACTTGATAAATGAATTAATGAATTTTTTAAATGCCCCAAACACATAACCTAACTTTAGGGTCTGTCTTTAAGTCCACTTCTGGAGAAAACTATCACCAGAGGGTAGTTTACCAAATGCCCAAAGCACTAAGACCCATTCACCTAAACTCTTGGAAAGAACTTCTGACCTGCTTCCAATAGAACATTACAAACCAACCTCATAAAAACAAAAAACACCACTTCCCCATGCTCATATCTCATTCACGTTCTGTCCAAGGCCCTCTCCTTTCAGTTACGCAAACATCAGCATCTGATATTTTAAAAGTTAGGAACAGCACTACCAGGTATGAATGATTATCAGAAACACTGAGCTGCTCTGCTGAGTCGGGTAAGCATCTCCCAAAGGGCAAAATGACTTGTACACATCAAAATTCAAATTTAGAACCAATAAGTTGGAATCTATTCAAAAGAGACAATTTATTCTCTATGTCTTGCCTGTGGCTATGATCCTGGTCATGACATTATAAATTAAACACTTTCACATGTTCACATGTGGGCCTCAGGGTGAATATACAATGGTTTTCAATTAAAAAAATACCTAAAACCATCTCTGTATTCCTTTATACAGTAAGGAACAAGACACGAACTGTCACTGAATACTGAGAGGGTTAGGAAAAAGCAAACAGCACCATAAACAGTGAACTTTGGGAGGCAGAAAAATTATGTCCAAGATTTGTGAGAACCACAGAAAATCAAATTGAGTGCTACCAGGCTTAAACTTGGTTGAAAAGAGTACTGATGCTAATCTATGTGCAAAATAACATCATTCTTCAAGTTTAAAAGCATTCTACTTGAAAGAAATAACCGTAAAGGTAATAAAAATAAAAGAAGTAACTACCCTTGTGGTACAAACTAAAAAGGAACTCCCTATTTCTGTTTGGAAGCTTCTGCCCAAAAGGAGCAGAAATATATTTTCTAATTGAACCATGAGGAAATAACCTGGATGGTCATATTAAAATGATCAAGACATACTTCAATGAATCCCCAATTTTTCTTACCATTTTTTCTTCCTTGGCAGGTGGACTTCGAAGGAAAAAGCAGAGGGGAGCAAAAAGAATATCAATGATCCCAATAATTGTCATGAGCCATGGAAAGCCAATCGCCTTTGCGATAGCACCACCAGCAGAAGGACCTTTCAGGAAACAGAGAATTAGATAAAGCTCTCTCCAAATGCCTTGTCAACAGAGAATGCAAAGACTTCAATGCTTTTAGGAGGTATTATCTGTTTTGCACTGAGATAAAAGCCATGTTCTTACCTATGGCGTATCCCATACAAAACGCCACGTCTGCAATGGCATACACACTCCCATAGACAGACACGTGCCGCAGGTCCACGAGGTAGCCCATGATAGGCATCATGGACGAATCCACCATCCCTGTGGATAGTCAGGGAGCAGTGTATAGAAAATGGATGGAAACCAAAAATGGACTTAGTGTCAGTGTCCTGAACTCACTACCCTGCCAGCTCTTCCCCTTGGTCATCACCACCTGTGGTGGCAGACTCTTGCCAGCAAACCTTTCACTGAGGACAGTCAGTAGAAGGTAACTGAGGTTGGGGTAGAACCCAGTAACTCAAGTCTGTGTCCTTATTAGGTCACCATTTGCCGGCTCTCTGCCTTACCTCAGTTTGTGCCCATCTGACAGAGTGGCCCATCTTTGGGTGACAGCACCTAGTCACCTACCGTGCCATTCTTCAGATCCAGTGGAATTAGCTGTGTGGATCCCTAATAGCCTACTTCCTGCTGGTGCTTCCCTGATTCACCATTTTCTCATCCTCTTGTCCCTTGCCACTTGGCACACCCAAGGTCTCACCCGGGCTCTTCCCCATTGATACCAGCCATCACACTCAGACATCAGAGAGTACCAGCATTCAAAGGAACCTGAGAGATCATCTAGCCCTACTAAAACCCAAAGAGGGTGTCTCATTTAGTTGGCTAAAACCAACAGTAACAACAAGGACCAGTGTTTGAATCTCTGATCTCTTGAATAGGCAAGCACAGGGAGCATAGAGAGCACATGTGTTCAGAGTGCTGGGTTCAAATGCCTGGCTGAGTGCACATGGTCAGGCCTAACTTCTCTGAACACTGCGTTTCCATCTACAAAATGGAGGGGCTGAGGACTGGCTGCAGAAAGCTGCTGTCTGTGAGCACACCCAGGAGAGGACTCAAGAGTTAGAAATGTTAGTTACGTCCCCCCCCACACACACACACAGGCAGCAGCAGGCAGAGAGAAATGACTTTCATTCAAAGAGTATTTTCTGGTCACCTGATATGCACAGAGTGCAGGAGACCAAGGGGTGAACCAAACACAAGAGCTGGAAGCCAAGCAGAGTCGGTAACTCGGACTGGTGCTGGAGATGCTGGAAAGACATGCAGACACCAGGCTAGCCTAATCTTGGGAGTCAGAAAGGGCTCCACTCATCCTCTCTTATGTGCCACTCAAAGATTAAATTCCTGCCTTGATGGTATGACAGATCTGGCATTTACCTTTATCATTATCAATCTCAATTAATGAGAAACCAAAGCATGCTGTTCACCTGAAATATTAAGAAGCTCTTTCCTAACATTACTTTTTCCTGTTACAAAGACCCATCTCCTGTATCTGTGAAAATCTGTGGCACAGCTCAGCACTCCCTCAGTCTGCTTTTCTTTACTAAGCCCTATAAAAAATAGACTTCAAGTTTTCGTGCCCCAGCCTCGTCTGGTTTGTTTTCAGATAGGAGCCCTGGCAGATGTGCTGGCTGCAGGTGAGGGAGCCCCATCTGCCCAGGCATAGCAGTCTGCTTCTGTAGGCATCAGGCATTTAGAAATACTGGCTTCCAGGACATAAACAATGAGTATGTGGAAAAAAGTATCTACAGGGATGGTCTACAGGCTGTCACTGGGCTAAGCTGCCAGCAGCCTCTGCTCAAGCTTCTAGAAAGTTAGGCTGAGAACTATAGTCTACTTACTCTACCAGAGTAAATCTCTCCTAGAGGGAAATAAGTGTCAAATTGAGGCACAAGCCTCAGGTGACTTACCAATTGCAAAACCAACTCCAAAGTTGGGAGCTATGAGTCCATAAATGTTTTTTGCAAAAGGAATCTGTGAGAGGAAACAGATGTCGTGATAAAACAATGAGCTATCCAACTCCAAGTCATCTTGAAATTTTCTTAAAAATATGTTTTCTCTGGGCCTGATGAGGCCATTCCTTTCACAAGGAAAAGGAAGGATGGGACTTGTCGTCCCAATCTTTTAGACAGGTGTTCTGACTACCATGAAACACTAGTCAACTGCCATCTGTGAGGGATCAGCCCAGTCCACCCCCAATGTCTGCCCAAGACAAGGAGGTCTTATTTGGGGTAGAGATTGGCCACTGGTTGACGTTCTATTCTAGAAAGACATCCTGCTATTGTCTCAGACTAGTTGCTCTATGGTGTTTAAGACATGATAATGTTTAAATAATGGAGAGGGGAAAAGGCAAACTATGTAATAAAACATATTAACTTCCAACATAAAATTATACCCATTGGAGAGTGTTGTCCAGAAATGTTTAGGATGATGAAAAAAATAGGATAAAATGGAAGATGACAAAACTAAATATCACCAAACTCAAATTGCTGTAATGTTGCTGGTGAGTCTTGCCCAAAACCAAAGTCTCAGTCTCAGACTCAGTGTTCCCAACTGTCAAATGCCATCTTGTACTCACACATAAAATGCTGATTCCAACAATTATCATTCCTAGAAGAGCACAAAGCCACCTATCAAAAGAAAAAGCATATTAATAAATGAACTCTTAGGATTTTTTTCCCCAGTCCACATATTCATTTTAGAAATCAAAATGATTGTAACATCTAAGGCAGAAACACTTAGAATTTTTTTAAAAGAACCACATCATTATCAGTATAATAGAAAAAAAGGCTGTTTTCATTTAATCTTACCTCCCCATTTTGTGTGCAAGTATCCCAAAAATATTGGTTCCAATGAGATAAGAGATACTTGCTGGCAAGAAAGCAACGCCTGTAAATTTATGAAAAGGACACCTTATCAGTACTGCGAGCAGTCACATGTTAGAAAAACTAATAATCATAGACACCCCAGTGTTGATGAGAGCAGATGAAATGAAGCCCCAGGGCCCGCACCCGAGCCGCTCATATCCGGCAGCCCACGGCTCCAGTCTGGACTGCACATGGCCATCTGCCCCACAAAGCTGCTGAGACACTCCAGAGATGAAAACCATCTCTATCCTCGGCTTCATCTGTCTGGAGCAGGCATTGCACGTGCACTGATACACACAGCGCCCAGCTGCAGGAGCCAGCAAAGGTGCCTGTGTGTGCCAGGCAGCTGCGTACGTGTCCTGCCTCTCTCATTGATTTTGCGTATCACAAGTAAAACACAATCATTGAAAATATTAGGGAAATGAGATAAGCAAAAAGAAAGCAGCTAAAATTATCCAGACCCCATCTCTTTTCCCTTCTAAGTTTACACATCTGTGTGCATGTGCAGGACTCAGCACTCAGATGGCGCTGTGCTGTGCCTACCGCTCTACATCCTGCTCTTCTCAGTTAGCTTTATGACCATCTTTACATGTCAAAAACAAAACTGTCTGTGCGGTCACTTTTGGCAGTGAAGTAATACATGACCAACAATTTCATGTCTGCTATCTAATTGCTCGCATCCCCTGGGTTCTGATGAGCCAGGAGAGATTTCCTGCAGGCAGGACAGTGGCTGCCTTGAACATGCCCCTGCATTGAACAGGAAGGCTAGTCAAAACAGACCAGGCTTGGCTGCCACAGGCTGTGTCCACCTCAACTCATTGTTCACAATTAGGATGACAGGACAGTCTCTTTAAGAGAAACTATTTTTCAAACTCTTAATAATCTGAGCATTTTTTTCTGAAATCAGATAAACCATATTTGATTCCAAGCCTTGTCCACAAATGGTAAAAGCTTCCCTGTTCTCATTCATGATGGCCTTAGGTACTAGACTCTCTGTAAGCACCTGCTGCATTCCAAATGCAGAGAGCCTGGAGCCTTCCTGGTCCAGACGGCTCACCCACACACAAATGGACAAGTGTGATCTTGTCCCTTTAAGAATGAGGCATTAATGAAAGCCCTCAAACTCGGAGAAAGGTCAATCCTCCAAAACAGTGGGACTTCAGAATGATGGGTTCCATGAGCAAAATTCAAAACCAAATCATTCTAGGCCTGGGAATTCTGGGAAATAATAATAAAGAGCAATCTCACTTCATGTTCCAGGGAATCATTTCCATCACACTTGGCAATATGCAGTGGCCAAATAATTGCTCAGTGTAATCTGATTCAGCAAACATTTACTGACAGCCGTGTGCCCAGCACAGCACTGGCCTGCAGCAGAGACAACAACAGTGTGGCTCCTGCCACCACGAAAATGTCCTTGAAAGAAAAACTCAGATGGTGTTTGAACAGAGACATGCTCTCATTAAGAATGTAACAAAAGCACAGGCCCCATGGCCCAGGAACCCAGAAGCCACAGCTAGCCAAGCTCCCCAAAGCAGACGGAATCTACACCTGGTCTCCGAGGTGAGCGGCCGACTTCCCATGCTCCACAGACTGTTGGTCTGTGTATAGAAATCATGTCATCCTGTGTCCTGATAAGTGACTCTGGGGCCAGGGAGGAGTAAATGAATGAAGCAAGAAACCATAAGAAAAATGACAGCACAAGTCCCACGATAAAGAGTCACCAAAGCTCGGCCCCAGAGTCAGAGAAACAAACTGATCCCTGGAGTGGGGAGGAGGCTGCGGTGACCCACGGGGCCTAGATCACATCAGAGAAAGCAGCTGCCATTCTCTATAGTCAGTCACCACCCTCGGGGACCACAGCTTCAGTATTGGAAGATCTATGTTTTCTAGATAAGCTGGAATTCTGGATTCTTACAGGAAATCTGATTTTTAAATGTTGGCAATTTATTCTTTTTTTTTTTTTTTTTTGGAACCAGGGATTGAACCCAGGGGCACTCTACCACTAAACCACATCCCCAGCCCTTTTTTTTGTATTTTATTTAGAGACAGGGTCTCACTGAGTTGCTTAGGGCCTCACTAAGTTGCTGAGGCTGGCTTTGAACTCGCGATCCTCCTGCCTCAGCCTCCCAAGTGCTGGGATTACAGGTGAGCGCCACCGTGCCCGGCGGCAATTTATTCTTTAAACACAAACCTCAAGAAGTCAACACTATACCAGTCACTCAAAAAACCTATTTAAGAGCCAATTTAGGCCACAGACAGACATTTGAGCACATATCTGGTCAAATGAAATAGCTCACAGGGAGCCCAGCCAGGCTCCAGAGCTCGTGGAGAGTACTCACTCCAGAGGCAGAGCCTGGCATCCTCAGGCAGGGACATAGATAAGCTCCAGCAGAAGCCAGAGAGCAGCCATGTCTTTCCAACCTGTTGAATGGGAACAGCTTACACATGGGACCAAGGAGCCCAAAGACCATTTTCACCCACAGACAGCAAGGGCTATACAGGCACAAACTCTTCTCATGAGTCTCAAGCAAAAAGCACTAGATTAGTAGGCATGAAGTAAGGTTTACACTTCAACTTGAACTTGCTAGCTGAGGCCTGAAAAGGTCACTTTAACCTCTTAGAACCCAAAAAATAGCCATAGATAACTCCCATCGTGCACACCTCATGGCGTGGTTTTTAGGATCAAATGGCAAGGTGTACCACCTGGCCCTTGGCAAACAGCCCTTCCAGTCTGATTTTAGTGCCTTGTCACTCCATGCAAACCCCAGCTCCACATTTTCCACCTCAGCCTGCTGGCCTTCCTCACGTTCCTTCCAGTGAGCAGGAACCCCCCACTCATCCCCTGTGGCCTAGCTCAACAGTGGCACACAGGAGGTACCCAGGATGGCACAACTGGCCATCGAGAGGAAAGAGCCTGTTAGCTCCTGTTCTGATGTTGCTTGGCACCCTCTGCTCACCAGGGCTTCGGCCTGTCCCACAACTTACAGAACCACAGAATCCCAGAACTCAATGTCTCCAGTGGCAGCCCATAAGGGGTGGAAAGCCCTCAAGCCAGTGGTTCCCAGAGGTGGCCATCTATCTTTGCTCCAAGACCCAGGACCAGGGGTCTTTTCCAGCCATTTCTCAGACAGCTTCAAATAACTGGGCAGGCTTCTGGACACAAAGCCCTAAACTTTCCCTGGTAACACCCACCCACTGGTCCTGTTTTGCATGCAGAGCCAATGGAAGATGGCTCTAACCTTGTCCCAACAGCCACCAGCACACAAAGAGCAAGACCTGACTGTCCAAGTGAAAAGCACCAAGGCTTTGGATTCTTTTCCAGTCCAGGGAGCTCCCACCAGCTCCCCTCTCTACAAGTTCAAGTTCTTTCTCTACTTGGAAACATGATGCCTAGAGCTGACTCCACCCCCAACTTCTTGCTGGCTACACACATGAGCGATAAGCATGTGTGGAAGAAAAGAAGGACCGAATGCATCCTATAGGCTTCATTTCCCAAGTTCCTCAGTCACTCTGCTCCTCCCTGTTCTAGCCTCTTAGGAGCCCCCTTGTCACCAGACCACAAGGGGCTCTTCCACCAGGCCCCCCACCTAGTCTTCACAGGAAAGTTCTTTCAACTGTAGGCAGTATGTTACCTTCTCATCAAGAAACTGCACCACGTTCCCCTCAGGTCTTCTCTTCTGCCTGTAGACATCTGCTACCTGCTGGCTGATTCTATCCCTCCCAAATTTCTATCAGCTAAAAACTCAACAAGAATTTTTTGTGGGGCTTTTCAGAATTCAATGAGAAGTGTTGGCTGGGCCTGGTGTACACACGGTACCCAGGGCCACACACATGAGCCTCTCCTTCTGCAGACTGCTGCTGTCCTGACAGGGATGCTGGGGGTTTCCTCACTCATCTTTGGTCATTCCAGAAAGTTCACCACTGGCAGTTCTTCTACCCAACCCAGTGTTCTACAAAGTCTGGCCCCACCCGCAGCCATAGTCAACAGACCAGGTAGAGCTCTAAACCCAGGAGCTGGTCCTGGATGTACAGTCCTAGAAGTGAGGGTGGAAATGTGCCCTTGGGCTTCTTCCCAGCTCCAGGTGAGCCATCCTCAAATGTCCATCCTCCCAAGGGCTCTGCTTGGAAATGAAATGAGACAGTGGTCTTCGGTTGCCCTATCGTAGGCCAGGCTAAAGGCCTCACATCAGGGAGCCACAGGATGCTGGCAATCCTCAAGCTTGGAACCCTGCTGGACTGGCACGGAACATGCCGTGAGCTCATCGCTTGCTAGGAGCAGAATGGGCCCCTGTCCTTTTCTCAATCCCACACTGAATCACCACATCTCATACACGACAAACAGGCTGGGAGAACCAGAAGAAAGAGTTTGACTGCAACCTTTCCTGGGCCTACGCTACCCCTTGGGGGCTTATAGGCCTCACCCTGAATTCTGAGTTCCTAAGAATCAAGGTGTGTGGGGAGGTCATGTGACTAGAACTTGAGGTAAAGGGAAAACACCATGCCAGGATTCTCTCTCCACCACCCGAAACTCAGGACTTCCCTGCCAAGTATCAGGAGTTCGGGGGGCAGGCCCACAGGAGTCCTCTGAGTATGGATGTGCTATCCCCTTTACCTCCCTGCAAAACCATGACCCAAGAAGAGTAATCATGCGTTGCCCACACAGCT
>JAJEJO010002279.1:0-13032 GCA_020662805.1 Glaucomys volans | reverse complement strand
GCAAAACCATGACCCAAGAAGAGTAATCATGCGTTGCCCACACAGCTGATAAGATCATCTGGCTCTGACTTCTGGTCCTTCTCCAGAAATGACAAGGGACAAACAGAGGCAGAATGGCTCCTGTCTATACTGGGTTGCAGTGGTTCGCAGAAGACTCATGGGCTGAGAGAGGCAGAGCTGTGGGGCTCCAGGAGACTGACTGGCTGTGGCCTGTAGGTACTGGTCCCTTGTTCTGCATTTCTCACGGTGTCCTCAGTCTCTGGGATCTGGGGGGCTGCAGGAGCCATGGACCCCAAACTTCAGAAACTCCAGCATGTTGGAGCTGAGAAAAACAGGAAGAGAAACTGGATTCTCTCAAAAGAAAGACAAGTCTGAGGCAAATGGAACCTCAGTGGCAGAAATGTGCGGCACTGGAAGGGCAGGTGATGAGCCTGCAAGATGCTCTCACCATGACATTCGGCAGCCTGTGCTCTGCCATCTCACTCATGTGGCCCAGGGCTCCTGGCTGACCTTAAAGACTTTCCAAAGGAAGCCGCGGGTTTTGGAGAGGACAAGAGCGGAGCAGCTGTAGTGCCCTGCACAAGGCCAGCCATATTCGATTAGGATCACAGGTCAGTTAAGTGGAACATGGGAGACATGGGGAAAGTTAGGGCCCAGAGCGTGCAGTCCATGCAGGGAACTCAGCTGGGCTGTGCATGCCCACCTGGAAGACCCAGGTCCCCCAGGACCAGAGGGAAGGAAAAGCTGGAGCCACTTCTGCATGAGCAACAGCAAGACTAAGAATGCCCTCAGCTTTTGCAAAACTTCTCAGCACTAAGCATGAGAGACAGGCGGCCCTCCTGCAGAGCCCGGTGTTTTCCCAGGACCTTGAGGGTCCATGGATTTTCTCTTCTGTCTTGACTGCCAGGAAGTTCAGTGCTATATTTTCTGCCTAAGAGCTACATTTCCTCCCTCCTGTGGGGAATAACTCTTATTATTTGGGGCTTGTTTTGGCTTTTGTTTTGTGACATAATTCACATCCTGTAAAATTTGGCCTTGACAGTTCAGTGGCTTTGGGGATATTCTCCAGGTTTTTCAATCACCACCACCAACTGAATCCACAAGACTATGATCACCCCAAAAAGAAATCTCACACCCACCAGCAGGCCCTTCCCATCAGCAGTCCCTAGTTCGGGGCTGCTTAAGGATTATTTGGTGAGAGAACAGTGCAGAACCTGAAGGACTGGCGGGTTGGGTTCTCAGGCTGGACCACGTGGTGGGAGCCAGGGGGAGCAGGGCACAGTCTAAACCAGGAGGAGGAGCTCCAAGGAGACACCCCTGCAGAGAGTTGGATGCCTAATGGCAAATGCAGGTGGCCTGCAGAGAGGCTGAAGGCATAAAGAATACCAGCTCAAGTCAAACGAAGTCTCCCTTAGGTCTCCCCGGGAGAGTTCAAAGAATTATGAAGGGAAGTAGAGCTCTAGGTTGGATATCAACCAATTCTTAAAGAAAACAGGCAAAATATATCAATAAGAAAATTGGCCAATAAACCTATGAAAAGATGCTTAATTTCATTAATTAATTAAAATTAAAATAAGCTCCTCTTTCTTACACATTTTAATCACTAGAAGAGATGGAACATGAATAATAGCTGTGTTAATGTACTGCCAGGTACTAAAACATCCATTAGACTTTTAGGATTGTGCCTGACAGATATATCTCCAAACATGAAGGGGGATGCAGATGATAGATGTTCTCAGCAGTATGGTTTCTAATGGCATAACCTGGAAGGAATCCAAATGCCCCACAATAGGAACTGGTTGAAAATTTATGGCACAATCTTAAACAGAATAATATTCCCCATTAAAATAAATGATGGCCTTGCAGTTAAACAAGGCAGATTGAATCTCTAGGATAGACTCCATTTTTACCCCAAACTTAATGTTCCTAAAAGAATAAATGAAAGTTCTAGAAACACATCCCATTCCTTCCCAGGCCTAAGAGCAGACAAAATGGGCCAGGAGAAGCAGCAACAAGAAGGAGAAGCAAGCAGAGGGGACAGTGGTGGACACACAGGGAACACTGGAACCTGCATGTGGAGATGCCAACAAGAAGCAAGAGCCCTGTGCCTCAAAATCCAGAATGTTCAGGAGCTAAGGAACGAAATCCTGAGAAGATCAGCTGAGAGCTGGGGCTGTGGACAGGAAGAAGGTGGAAAGGCTGCTCCAAGAGCACCTGGACCTCCATCCCGGCAGGATGCAGATTCTCTAGAGAAGCTAACCTGGAATGGTTAAGGTCCTCAGGGACATGGGCAGCATAGAGGCAAGGGACAACAGACGCCGAAATGGGGATTCAAATAAAGTCCCCACTGAAATGGCTGGGGCTATCATTTCCATAAGGATCACCTTACACACACACACTCAATGTATGTACAAAAGGGCTCTTCAAACTGAAGACAGGAAGCTGGCGTGGCAAAGCACACCTGTAACCCAGCTACCCATGAGACTGAGGCAGGAGGATCCACGTTCAAGATTAGCCTGGGCAATTCAGCAAGATCCTGTCTCAAAATAAAACTTCAAAGTCTGGGGATATAGCTCAGTAGTAGAGCAATAGCATGGACAAGGCCCTCGGTTCAATCCACAGCACTGAAAAAATTAAATGTGCCAGCACCAACTTTAAAACTTTGATAGTTTAAACAATAAAAGATTAGGGCTGGGGATATAGCTCAGTTGGTAGAGTGCTTGCCTCGCAAGCACAAGGCCCTGGGTTCAATCCCCAGCACCGCAAAAAAAATAAAAAATAGAAAAAAATAAAAAATAAAAGATTAATAAATTAAGGGCAAAAAAGGAAAGATAGAAATAAAAAGAATAAAACATAGAGGTCCAACATCCAACTAAGTGGAGTAAAAAAAAGAAAATGAGGAGGGAGGGAGTTAATGAGAGTAATCATAGAAATATGTTTCCCAGGTGAAATGTTTCTCAGCAAGCACCCAGACCCCACCACACATCACCATCGCAGACACTCATAACCCAGAGAGGTCACGGTCCCTCCAGCTCCCACAGAGAATCAGGATCAGAAGAGCCCTGGCCTCCTCAGCAGCAGTGCTGGATGCTAGACTACAACAGAATGGGAACCTCAGAACTCTGAGATAAAATTATTTCCATCAGGAACTATGAATGCAAACTAAGTAAATCAAGGGGAGGATGCAGAGTCTTAAAAATGCCCACACCATGCACCCTCTGTCCCAAAGCTGCTGGATAATGCACTTCCACACGATGAGGGAGCAACCCAAGAGAAAGGACACAGGAGAGAACATAGGAAACAAAAGAGAGGCCCAGGGGATGGGGAGCAAGGCCTAGAGAGTACTACATGTAGACCAGAGAGCTGGGACAGACATTCACAAATGAGCAAAACCACAGAAAGGTGAGGTTGGCCAACATACTTGACTGCATTTAGAGTCTAGAGGGTAGATTCATAAATGCTATATACAAACCTAAGCAAAATGACAAAACAAGGCAATGACTAACTTCAGGAAAAACAAGTTGGTAGAAAGAAAAAAATTAACCGCAGTACCCCACAATACTCAGTTTGAATCAATATCTACAGTCACAAAAACATCAATGCTGAATGCCAACAACAACAACAACATCAAACTGTGGTGCTTCACAGTGGTACCCCCTTCTCTGGAGGAAATGTTTCATGATGCCCAGTGAGTGGCTGAAACTGCAGATAATACCAAATCTACATATATAATTTTCCCTACACACGCATCCCTACACCAAAGTTTACAAAATAGTAACAGTAAAAGATTAACAATGAAATAAAATAATTATAACAATTCAATAAAAGTTATGTGAATATTCTTTATATCAATCTCAATCTCATGTTATACTTTCACCTTTTCACTGGAAGCATTCATCAGGGATGATACAAAACCCAGGGCTCAAACAGATCCCAAAAGCTACCCTAGACATTGACCCTAATAGCAGTAACAGAAGCAGTCACTGTATCATCCTGGTTCAACTTAGCAGGGCTGCACAATAGGACCTGCTCTATGGATATAAGTTCTAGAATCCAAAGAACCCACCCCAGTCCTTACCCAGCTGCCACTTTCGGGAACACATGGTCTCCATCATCCAGATGGGCAGGGCCGGCTCCAGCATGGCGATCCCCATGTTGGCGAAGCAGATGGAGCCTTTGAAGGGGGCAAAGGATTAGTGTGCTTTGACTTCAAGTCCTGCATGTCCTCCACCATCTTACCAAACATAGCTGGACCCTATGCACCCCAGCTCACGTTATCTAGAACTTCTCCTACTTCCACAAGGAAAAGGTGAAACAACAAGCCAAAGGGCTAACAAGGGGTTTTTGTTAATTTGATTTTAAACAAGTAAAATCCCAGAGTCCTGAGGTTTAGAACTGGAGGGAGCTGACTGGTCATTTGGTTTAACCTGTCTAATCTATTAATGAAGGAACTTGCCTGGGGCTGCCAGCAGCCAGCAATTTCCAGGCCACACATGGTGTCGGGCAACCTGAGCTCTTGTGACTATGTTTTATTGTGCAACGAACATGGACATTTCTAATGATTCCCTGAAATGCCAGAAAATCCAAGAAGGATCACAGTACAGTTAGCACAGGTGTGCTATGGAGGGATTTTTTAAAATCAACTAAGCGTATCAGGTATCTGTGCAAATATTATCACTCTGTTATCTCGACCCTTTGTAAACAACAATCCGGAAAAAGACACAGAGCAGTCTCCATCATTCTGGGAGCCTCCTGTGTTATGTTCCAGGAACCTGTAATTTGCTAGAACAAATTCAAAGAACTCTATAATCGTGATGAAGTTGCACACATAATGAAAAATTTTTTTCATTCTCTGTGACATTTAAAGGCAGAACAGAAATGATTGGACTCTCCTCCCACCTACCTTGTTCCTAACTTCCCTGCCCCAGAAATGGAGTCTGACAGCATCGGATTTATCATTTTATTTCCTTTCACGAATGGGATCCAGGCAGCAAGATTTTAAGAAGTCCTAGGCAGGTAGACCAGGTGTGCCCAAGGTTCATGGAGTCACCTCTCTGGGACCTGGTCCCCTACCTTCCCTCCTCATCCCCCCTTCAATGGCCAGGGCTTCAGGGAGGACAATGCCTGTGCTTTGCAGGGCCCGCTACATGAAGAAGTCTCAGCACCAGCTTCCCAACTCTTAGGCTACAAAATCCAACAGCAGCAGGATTAAACAAAACTAGCTCTTAAATATCCTTATGGGGGGTGGGGCCAGGGGCCCAGGCACCCCCAGCCCTCCTGCTCAGAAAAATCTCCCAGAGCTGGGTGTGATGCCTCACTGCAGGGCCACCCTAGAGAGCACCAGCCAGGCCTTACACCTTACACCAGGGCCCTGCTGACCTTGGCCTCATGCCCAGGCAGTACCTGCATGAGCCTGGTCCCTTGTTAAGCAGCCCCAGGCCTGGCAGGAGGTGGCCTACTGCTACCTGGCAGACTGGGGGGACAGCCACTTGGATGAATGCAGCCCTTTCCCCTTCCCAGAGTCACAGAACCCTAGAGCTTTCTTCTAGGCCAAGAAACCACTGCTGTGACCTTTCACTAAAGGGTACTTTCTGCTGACCTGCCTGCTGCCCCACGGGGATGTGCTCCTGCAGGAGGAGAGGTGTCCTCTGGGCCCTCAGGCTCCTCGGTCAGTCACTATTCAGCCACACCAACGAGAAGCAGAATACCCACTTAAGACCTTCCAGTGCAAATCCTTCCAGAAAGTTCAAGGCCAAACAATGATGGCTTTGACACAAAGGGAATGAGCAGACTTAGCTCCAAACACACCTCTGAAGCAGGGCATCCCCGGGGCCTTCTGTGACCCTGGCAGCTCTTCAAAGCACGGTGCGTACCATTTAGATTTGCCCCAAGTAAAAAATAAAAAAAGACCTTGTCTGAGGGTCAGAAATCAATGACGGAAGAAAACCATTTCCGGAGACTTATAACTCCTCTGCCTTTGGGTTCTTCTGTTGCCCTACATCTCCAGCAGCAATATGGAAACTGGCACCTGCCACCCACCCCCACCTCAAGGGTGTAACCTTGACTGTGAAGAACTGGGGAGCCTCACCTGCGGCAATGAGGATGTACGGGTCCTTCAACAGGGTGGTCAGAGGCGTCCCCTTCTGACTCTGTCAAGCAAAAACGGGGGTTAGAACAGTCACTGTGGCCACCATGGGGCCCTCACTCCCCAGCTGCTCACCTCTGGCTGCACCCGGGACGGCTGGAGCACAAAGAGCTGAATAGCTACAAGGGAAAAAACACAGGAAGCCCGTGTGGCCCTGAGCACGCACCCTGTGGATGCCACGGTCCCAGCCACAGTGTTCACAGGGCCTCACTCACCTCCATCCAGGAGCACCAAGGCAGCCAGCACCAGGAACGGAGCCGTCTTCCCCACAAACTCATACAGCACGCTCCCGAAGGGCGGGCCCACTGTGGGAGAGGAGCCACGTCAGCCTCAGGGATGCCCTACCCGGAACCAGAACCATCGTTTGTTTCTCGCATGTCTCTCTCTGTTCCAAGAAAGATCTGGGGCACATACCCTACATTCTATGTAGTTAATACTAAGTCGCCCCAGCAACTTCCTCCAGGTGGATTTTCACCTGAGAAGTGGGAGGAGCATACAAAGCCCTGAAAAGGCCGGATGGACAGGAACAGGATCCAGGCGCAGGACAGCACTACTTCCCCAGCCCAGGACAGGGGCTCCACTGCTTCCGGACTGGCAGATGGGAACCACAGCTCCGAAATGAAGGTCAAGTGTCAGAGAAGTAGGGAAAAGATCCAAACTCCCACAGGGGAGAGATCTGTCCCCTGGTCCGTGGGGTCAGCCTGGGAGGACAGTCTGGGGAGGCAGACACAGAAGGTTGGAAAGTTCTCCCAGATAACTCAGTATGCTTGAGAGGAAGGGGTCTGAAGACCCTCCTGTTCAACCCTGTCTTTTTCATCAGGACCAAAGGAAGTTTGGGAGGCCAGGGAAGAATCGGTCCTCCCAGCTCAGGACTCTTCCCTCCACCTTCCTGAAAGTAGGAAACAGAAAGGCAGATGGAGGGCAGCTGTGGAATCTGTCAGTGTAAACATGAACTTGTTCCCACTGCAGCCAGGCCCACTGGGTGAGGATTGTCACTGCTTAAAGCCAGACAGGTCCCTTCTGCCCGCAAGCCCACACGGGGGCCTTACCTAAGACCCCCATGGCCAGGCCTCCCAAGGCGATCCCCATGGCGTTGCCTCTCTCCTCGTCATCTGTGTACACACTGGCAAGCATGCCCATCCCTAAACGGGAGAAGACACAGTCAACAGGCCCTGGGGAGCACTCAGGCTCCATGACTCCCCCTTCCCCTAGCCAGACCAGTGATCTTCCAGAACCTGACACATAAGACCAAGCGGAACCCAAGAAGGAGGACGGCACCTTTTCTGAGAAGCCCACCACCACCCAGCCTCAAATTCCCAAGTTCAACAAACTGCACGGGCTGTAGGACAGCGCTGGGCCTCCTCTCCAACAGCTGCTTCCACACCTACCGGCTACAGAGGAGCAGGAAGAGCCAATGCCCTGCAGGGACCTGGCGATCAGCAGGAAGGCATAGCTGCTGGAGAAGGCAAACACTGCCAAGAGAAGAGGCCAGGCCAGCTGTTAGGGCCCCTGAGGGCAGGAGGGGATCACCCCAACAGGGGCGTTCTGAGGCCCCCCTTTTCCAAAGGAGCATGTCCATATTCCTCCCTGGGCTCCTGCTCCAGGGGGCCCCTGTCTACTCCTTTGTGGAACACACCCCAGGTTCTTTGCTGGTTCTCAGCTCATGGGTACCAGGACTCATTCTGAGACCCATGCTCAGAAGGCAAATATGAGACACTTACTAATTGTTGAGATAAACATGATGCAGAATCCCGCAAACATGGGAATGGGATAGCCAATTCTGCAAAACACAAGCATGGGAAAATCTGGTGAGTGCTGGGTATTTTTTTAAGGCTTTATATTGATTCTCTCCTGGTTACCCTTGGGGATCAGTCAGATAAGCACTTGGTCGGCTTTTCTAAGAATTCATATCCTCGGTGCTTCCTATGTGACCTTTCAGTGTTTGACTGTCTTGGAACGTAAATACATTTGTAGACTGCCACTCTGAACAGAAATTTCTCTGGAATAAATGTCAACACAATATGAGCAAGTAACCCAGAACTTATCCAAAATACATGGCCCCTATTTCCACCTTTTTTTTAAATCCCTTTAATTATAGTCTGCTAGAATTTCCCCAGGGAGACCAACTGCCATCAGCTGACCCTGGTAAAAGGCTATCAAGAGCTTCCTCTGGCAGCAGACAACCACACTGTCTAGGAGGCATTAAGAAGCAAGGTTTTAAAACCTGCCTTCCTGTCGAGGCCACCTCAAAAGACAGACCTCATTTTTCTGCACAAAAATTTAAAACCCAAATTTCTCTCCAAGAAAGATCACCTCCCACACAGGGCTCTAGGGCCAGGCCAGATGCCTGGCTGACACCTGGTCCTGCCCTCCACCCAGGAAGGCCAGCGCTCAGGCCCAGGGAGAGACTACCCCTCTCGCCCAGGGCTGGAATATAGAGATGTGAATGATAATCTGTCCACCGGTTGCCTGGAGCACAGAGGGCACCTCAGAATCTCATTTCCTCTCTCTCCTCCCTGTGCTTTGCTGGGCTAAGTCGAGTGTCCCTGCTGTGCAGCAGGCCAGGCAGATGTAGGCAGCTTCCTCCCCTCAGCCCTGAGCAGGAGGGGCCCACACTGGATGAGCCACTGCCCTACTGTAGGCTTCTTCCAAACCACAGCAGCCCAGGGAGCCTCTAAACCTCTTCTCCCTCCATCCCTGGGCCCAGGAACCTGGAGAGGGACCACGTGAACCCAAGAAGGCAGAAGGACAAAATGTGAGGAGCCCAGGCACGCCTGAGTCCCAGGCTCTTGTAAAAAGTCCCAATCACAGCATCTTCGTTTAAAGGTTGCACCCAACCCTCCAAACACTTAGACCTACCAGTTCAATGATTTCATAGAAGCATGCAATCACTGTCTGCTCTTTCACGTCTCGTGAAAGAATAGACAGCTCACGATGCTCCTGGCCCATTTTACAGATTAGGAAACTGAGGCTGGAAAAAGTGACTTGCCAAATGTCATCGGTCTAGTTTCAATTGGGCTATTAATTTTCCTCCAGTCCAGAGCTTTTTCTTTGGTAGCTTTTCCCTGGGTAGGTAAAGGGCAGAAGTGGCTTTAAAGGGAAACTTTCCAAAAGTTCTCTGGACTATACTCACAGTTTTTAAAAAGGCTTTGTGTGCATCCAGAAACCAAATATGAAAAATATAAATAGCCTCTCAAAATTGTAACAGATTCCCAGTCCGTCAGTCCTCCTCCCGGGAAAGATTCCCTGATGTGAACTGAGATGAGCTCATAATTCACAAAGGGGACTCCAAGCAAATCAGGTGAATAGGAGAGACACAGGGATTCTGGACCACAGTTCACGCAGCCGTCACAGGGCAGCATCTCTCACCTCAGCCGCCCCACCCCAGGGCTCTGTGCTCCTTATTCATGAGGACCAAAGAAACCCAACTGGGGTCCTACATGGCATTGCTGGGCCCTGAATAAGGAAAACTTCAAGAACTCACAGGCAGTTTATTTTCAGCAACTGTGACACGTCTCGTGAAAGAACAGACAGCTCACAATGCTCCTGGCTCCCCTGGAACAAAAGCCTCTCATCCCTTCAACACACACTAGGAAACCCAGCAGTTGAAGTGCCTGATATGTGTGTCAAAGCCATTGGAATTAGGGGTTCCCTCCCTTCACCAGTTCTTCACTTTGGTTATTTATGAGGCCCTAACTAAGAGCCTTGTGGCCACATGAGACATTTCTTGTCCCTTTGCCAATTGCAGGCAAAAGTTCTGCATGATTTCAGGCCAGAACTCAAGAAAATGCAACAACCTATTGTTGGCCCCCAAACCACCAGCAATATCACCCCCAGTCTACCATGGCTAACAGCCAAGGTCCCTTGTCAGGACTTAGCTGGGGTTGGCTGGAAGTCACTAAGACCTGTGGAGACTGGGACACTTGGTGGCTCAAGTGTGAAAGTAGGTGGCCTGGGATCCTCACTGCAGTTCCTTTGGCCTTTATGCCTGCCTATCAGCAGCCAACACCAGGGCTCCAGAAGGTACGTAACCTGCCCAAACCCAGTGGCAGGTGTGCTGTAGCTAGTGTGTACCAGGTCCCTCTGGCATACAGGTGGGTACACCAGTCCCAGGGACAGATGTTCCTAATGATGGTTGGGATGGTCTCACTGTGTGCTCACATGGGGGTCTTCTCACCAAGCCTCGGCTGCATTTTCTTTAGAAACATTGTGGTACTATTCATTTTAAATTCCTCTGGTTTTTAGCAAAGCATCCATTGAATAACTGAATGCAGGGCTAGGTGGAAACACTAAGGCTGGCCGGTTCATAGCTTCATCTTCAGTGAGATGGAGTGGCTCACCCCCAACTGTGGAGCAAGCCAAAAGCTACCTTCTTTCCAGCCACACACCTTTAGTACCTTCAGCACTGGCCAAGCCATTGACAGTGCTTCCCAGTGGCCAGTGCCCAGCAGTGTCTTTACCTGTTACTCAGCCCCAAGGCAAATAAGACCTGACAGGTGGCTCCTGGGTCTCTACCCTCAGACTCCTCCAGCCCACAAACTGCACACTCACCTCTGAAGGAGGGTCATCCATACCCTTAGGTCTTTGGGTAGTTGGCAGAATACAAAGCCCTTTGTCTTTCCCTACAAGGTCTCCAAATGGACAGAAGCTTAACTGACATTAGTCATAACCATCTGAATTGGCCTCTTATCTGGATTCAATGCCATCTCAATTAAAGTGTTACTAGCAGAGCTAGATCTGATTCAGCGAACCTTTAACCAAATGTCCATCATCTCATGAGTCACGCCAGCCCACGGTCATCCTTTACAGAGCATCAGGGAGCAGTTAACCCAATTTGAGTAAGAATAAAAATTACATATTGAATCCTAGGAAAATATGTGAAAACAATAAAACTCATGCTAATAACATATACCTAGTCGGTGGAGAAATCCCATATGTCCCTGAATGGCCACTGACAAGTGATATGTATTCTCTAATGCTAATAAGCAGTTTCTCTTTGCCCTCGAGACTAAAATAGACTATTCTCAGCTTGTAAAAACCACCCTTTTTTCTACCTTGGGAAATGATAAAAGAAAGGACACAAAGTAAGGACCCGGCAGGTGAACCATCACCAGATAAGATAAAGGGATCTTCTCCCTTTTAATTATCTCAGATCACTCCTAAAAGGCAGAACAGGAAATGAATGTCAGGGAGCAGAATGATATTTCAAATTTTCTTGGCTATAATAGGAAGTCTGTCAGTCATTTATGAAATGAAACAAAATACTCAGGTTTAGCCCTTCGGTTTGCTGCCTTCTGCAGCTAGAAGATGTAAGCAGGGATTTATGTGTGCCCTTCCTGAGGTGGGCCCTGTTCCCAACACCAGCTCAACTGCCATCTTTGCTCCCAGGAGAACTGCTCCAATTCCACTGTAGTTTATTCTGATTTCAAAGCAAAGACTCTGTCATACTAAACTTCTACCATCCCCACAACACCTGGAGTGGGAGATCCCTTTCCAGAACAGCTGGTTCCCCTGTTCACAGAGAAGCTGAATAGGTCACTGGTGATTCTTGCAAAGCCCACTTCAGAGAAACTGGCTGAAGCAAGAGGAAAAAAAAAAAAAAAAAAAAACCAGTAGATTTCAGAGATGTCAAGCCCTGTGGCTTCCTCCTTTTCATTCAGATGTCAGCTAAGATTTGTGTGGAAAAATAACTGCTTTCAAATATACCAGGTAACTATGGAAATAAATTAAACCACTAACGCTGGCTTGATAAAAACCAGACCACCCAGATAATGACGGCCAAGGAGGAAGCCAACGGAGACAGCCCCCAGAGACACAGTTAACTCTTTCCCAAGCCAGCTGGATGGTCTGGAATATCTTTTGGTTCTACAGCTGCAACTATTAGTTAAACTTTATGCAAAGCAAGGGAAGACCAGGATGCCACATCCTGAGCTGGGATAGCTCAGTAGTAGGGGACATGCTTAGCATGCATTAGACCCCAGGATCAAATTCTAGCACCAAGAGAAAAGAAAAAAGAGCCACATTTTTGCCTGAATTATGGCAGAGGAAAAGGAAAACTTGTTTTCACATGGTTTGTGAACATTCCTTTTTTTGTACATCTAAGCCTAAAATTCACTTCCAGACCAAAGGATGGCAGGTGTCACTAGTATACTGGTACTACCTCCTGTTATTCGTGGCCACAACTGTAAAATGAACAGTTCAACTGGAATTATAAAAATAAGCCACACGAAGCTCCAAGATGGAAATCGAGTTGAGCAAGGCAGCCTCAGGCACTGAAAAGTGCCTTACATAGGACAAAATCAAAGGCTCTTTGTTCCTTATCTGGTCACATATTTTCAGTGGAAATATAGTAACTGAAGAGTCAACAAAAGAGTAATTTGTATCAGATTACTAGCCAAACAGACACTTAAATACTTCCTAAGACTGCTACTTTGTATTTTCAGAGTTTGGC
This sequence comes from Glaucomys volans, assembly GCA_020662805.1. NCBI lineage: Eukaryota > Metazoa > Chordata > Mammalia > Rodentia > Sciuridae > Glaucomys > Glaucomys volans. Next base: position 436 of record JAJEJO010002279.1, on the reverse strand, counting down.
CAGAGATTCACCCCAATACTTCAAACAACAGACAGACAAACTGTCCACCTTTTTGGATTATCTGACAAAAGCCACTGTGGTGGCACCATCATGACCAAGATACAGGAGTCGGGCTGGGGCCTTTGTGATGCTGGGTGTCCCATCTCAGAGTGGCCCCTGTACGTAATATACAGGGGCTTCAAAGAGGATGGCTTCTACCAGTGTGACTCGGGGCAGCTCCTGAGTTTTGGGAAATGTACGAGGCTGGACCAGCTCACATTAGGAGCTGGAAAAAGACTATTTTTTTCTGGAGTCAGAAAAGGTCCAGGTCCAAAGATATTAAGCTGATTGTTTTTTCAAATTCTCTGCCCGCTGATTAAAACTCACTGCACCTTTACCTATTCACTGTGGTACAACCAGAAAGGGCCCAAGAAGATGCAAGAATGACAGATTTTTT
>JAJEJO010002278.1:46101-57522 GCA_020662805.1 Glaucomys volans | reverse complement strand
GAGTCTACACAGAGAGACAGAGAAGTTGCCTGCCCCCAGCCTCCTCAGCCCCCGTCCTTACAATTCAAGCTCCAGCCATCATTTGACTATGAGCACATGAAAGACCACCAGATCTGCCCCAGGAAGCCCATCCTGAGTTCCTCACTGATGGCACCCATGAGCAGGACAAAATGATTCTTTAAAAAAAATAATGATTCTTTCAAACCATTGAGTTTGGGGGTTATTTTTATGCATTAACGATAACTGGGACAACCACGGACAAGATAGATCTACGTACACATGCACTTCTGTGTGCATGTTTGTTTACACGTTTAAAGGTGATGGCACTATGGGTCAGGTGTGGTGGCACACACCTGTAATCCCAGCAGTTGGGAGGCTGAGGCAGGAGGATCTCGAGTTCAAAGCCAGCCTCAGCAACTTAGCCTAAGCAACTCCTATCTCGGGAAAAAAAAAAAAAAAAAAAAAAAAAGATGATGGCAATATAGGCAAGACAAGGGAAGGGATGTAGAGTAGAGTTGGGGTGTGACAACTCTAGACAGATGCTCATAGAAGGCCTCATCGGGAGGTTGTCCTTGAGCAAAGCTTGCCGGAGTCTACCGTGGGGTTGTAGATCTGTAGGAAGTGTCCCAGGAAGAGGACACAGCCAATGTCAAAGTAAAAGTAACTGTGCAGAAATGTTAAGGAGTGAAGAGGTCCATGGCTAGAGAGGCATGAACTGATCAGTGGGGCAGGAGAAGATAAGGCCTGATGACTAACTGGCCACCCCAGGACTTCAGTTTCTACTCTGAGATGACAGTTCAGAGACGAGCAGGGACATGCTGACACTCACCTTTCAAAGCATCACAGAGGCAGCTGTGCTGCAAATAGACCCCAGGGGCAAGAGCAGGAGTGGGAGCAGGGCCAGGTGTGGTGGTGCACGCCTGCAATGGGAGGCTGAGGCAGGAGGATTGCAAGTTCAAAGCCAGCCTCAGCAACTTAGCAAGGTCCTAAGCAACTTAGTGAGATGCTGATGCAAAATAAATACAAGGGCTGGGATGTGGCTCAGTGGTTAAGTTCCCTGGGTTCAATCTCTGGTACCAAAACAAAGATTGGGAACAGGGAGACCATTGCTCCAAAGTCAGGGTGGCAACCTGGAGGAGATGGGCAGCTACTGGATCCTGGATGTACTTTATGGGTAATATACATACAAATTGAGTGATGGGTGGGAAAGAAAGAGAAGAATTAAGGATGACCACATGTTTGGGGGCCTGAGCTAAGAGGAAACACTGAGTTGCCATCAGGGGAGACAGAGAAGATGTGAGTAAAGCAGACCTCACCACAGCGTGGGGGATGAAGATCTGCTTTAGAGACACTGAACATGAGGTTCCATCCACAGATCTATTCTAGATCCAGGAGGTGGAGTAAGTAGAGACACAAATATGGAGTTCAGAAGAAAGGTGTGGGCTGAAACGTAAAAGGCAGGAGTCGGCTCAGAGGTAGCCTGTAAGTCCTAAGACTAAAGGAGGATCTGGGAGAGATAAAATAGAGGACCCCGGAATGGAGCCCTGGGTTCTCCAGCAGTGTGAGATCAGTCAGGAAAGGAACAGGGGAGCAGCAGCCCAGCTGCCAGGGAGGAGGAGGCCAGAGGCTGGAGAGGCCTGGTGAGGAGAGTGTAGCCAGAGGTGGGAGGGAGCCAAAGGTGCTGAGAAGGGCAAGGTCATCACCAGTGACCATGAGGAGAACAGGGGAGGGAGAAGGTCTGAGGGGATCAGGTCTAAGAAAGGAGTAGAGGCGGCAAGTTTGTTCACTATTTCCAGAAATTTAAAAGCTAAAAGGCACAAAGCAATGGGACCAGGGAGTGGGCTGGGGAGTCAGGATCAAGAGGTTGTGTTTTTTATTTTTTGTACTTGGGATTGAACCCAGAGCTGCTTAACCACTGAGCCACATTCTCCAGCCCTTTTTATTTTTTATTTTGAGGTCTTGCTAAGTTACTCAGGGCCTTGCTAAGTTGCTGAGGCTGACTTTGAACTGGAGATCCTCCTGCCTCAGCCTCCTGAGCTGCTGGGATTCCAGGCATGAGCTACCGTGCTGCCTAGAGGTTGTGTCTCTATGGAGAAACAACAGTGCATTTCTGTGCTGATGGGAATTTTGATGCCAGGGCACTGGTGCAGGGGCTGGCTTTCTGGGTATGTGGGCTGGGTGTGGATTAGTGTCCTCTACACTAGCAGGTGGAGTGCAGAGACATGGGTGCACTGGGGAAGTTTTTCTAAGAGCTTCCCTTTTTTTTCCCCCCAATGAAGCAGAGAGTTGAGGGAGGTGCCAAGTGTTGGAGAGAAGAAAGAAGAGAACCTGTTGTTTGGGAAAGAATGAGCAGCTTCACCTGGCAGAACCAAAGGTTTGTGGTGGTACATTTCAAGCTCAACCAGGTGACCAGGCTGTGTCTGTCTTCAACTATCTCTGCACACCTGAGTGTCTACACGTGCACCTCCATGCCTGTGTGAGGGGCTGTGTTTGTGTACTGTGTGTCCCTGAACACCTGTACCCACACACCTGTGTATCTGTGTGTGTCTCAATGGTTGGTGTGGGTCTCTGTAATTGCGGGCTCTGTGTGTCCATTATGTGTCTCCCTTCAGGTGCTGTGACGTAGAATTGTCCAATGTCAGCCCTGGCCCCTCACCCCGCCCAGATTCCTGTCACTTCCATGCCCACCTGTGCCAAGGTTGTGGCCTTGGCCCTTTGACTCAAACGCTGTGCTCAGGGCGGAGGAGCCTTTGGAGAGGTGTTTGGAGAGTTGGCAGGCTGGGTCCCTGCTCCCCAAGACCCAAGACCTAAGGAGAAACAGGTACCCTGATTTGGGCACATTGACAACGGGCTCCACTCTGAAGTGAAGCAACACCAGTCATAAAAGGGCGAAAAGAACATTGAAGCTGGAGCCCCAGAGCAGCAGTGGTCCTTAGGCCTTCAGGTCAGAGGGGTGGGCTCAGACCCCATGCATCACATCCGGCTCTACAAAGCAGGGCCAGTCCTCCTGCCAGAGGTTGGCCCTCCCTCAGGAAGAGGCTGTGGGGACACAGTGGCCCCAGGGTCAATGGGCCTGGAGTTAATCATTCTCTAGGGGTATACCTGGGTCCCATTGGCTGCCCGGGGACACAGCCCTCTGGGATGAAGCCCAAAGGAGCTGGAAGCAGCTTCTTAGCCCATGTGTGCCCTATAGACTCAGGCGAAAGGGGGCTAATGCAGCCAGAAACTTCTGAGTTGACAGGAAGCCCCCAATCTAAGAAGGCAGGCAGTACCCCTGACCCCAGGGAGCTCCAGTCTATGACAAAGAGGACAGAGAGACAGAAGGGGAAGAATTCTGAAGGGGGAGAGGTGCTCAGATGAAGAGCTTAGATGGAGAACCCGGAAGGAGAAGTATATTTGAGGTTGGGGAGGGAAACGATTATGCCCCCAAAGGCTAGGCCCACCTGCTCTGAAAGGCTCTGGGAATGTATGTGGGAGGGGTGCAGGGGGCTGGCAGAAAGATGGAAGAGAAAGAAGGCTATGGAGGTGGCCCCCCAGGGGACAGGTAGAGACTCTACAAACCACTGCTTTACTCCCTGCCTAGAAACTCAGATTTCTGAGTAGGAAAATGGAAAAGTTGATGATGAGGTCACAAAGGTCCCCCTCCAGAATCTCCTGCCTGGGACAAAGTGTGTGGTTGTTAGTGGGGGAGTTTCCAGGAAGGGGGTCAACATACTCATATTGCATCCTTTGGATTTCATTATTATTTTGGGGGCGTTGCTGGGGAATGGAACCAGGGCTCTGCACATGCCCAGCACACACTCTACTACTAAGCTACATCCCCGGCATCCTCTGAAATTTTGAAATACTCAGAAGGCTGGGAAGCAGCCCAGGCCACTGCTCCCAATTTAGGCAGTGCCTCAGGATTCCTGAGTCCCAGCCTGGGGAGCACAAAACCACCCTAAGGAAGACAAGGGCAGAGATGGGAGCTTAAGATACCTAGAGTCTGGCCAGGATGCTGACAACTGTGTGACCTTGGCCAAGTCAATTCCTCTCTACAAAGAGGGTCCTATTTCCTCCCCTACAACAGAGGACTGGACTAGATGGGTTCCGCCCAGGTATAGGACATGAACAACTTAAAGTGCAAGGAGGTGTGTTCAGGCAGTACATGAACCTGGCAAAGGGGCACATCTCCTGAAAGCATTTAAGTCTTTCAAGTTTATTCCCAATCTTGCTGAAGAGCCTGGATCTGAACAGATCAGCTTTGCTTCAAAGGCAGGCAACCCAACTTAAGAGTAGAGTGACCTTAGCTCTCACCTATTCCTGTGCCTTAATTCCTTCATTAGGAATAATACCATATATGTCCTGAAGTCATTGTGAGGAGTAAATGAGTTACAATTTGGGAAATGCCCATGTGCAGTGTGTGAAGGCCTCCCATGGCTAGGGTGCTAGGGTGTGGTTAACACCTGGCACTTGCTAACCTTCCTTGTTCCAAGAAAGCAGGCCACACTATCCAGCTGAAATTTAATAACATTGTTTTAGTCTCACTTTATTTATTTACTTCTTTGTAATGGAAATTTAACCCAGGGGTGCTTAACTACGGAGTCATATCCCCCCCGTCCTTTTTTTGTTTTTGTTTTTGAGACAAGTTCTCATTAAGTTGCTGAGTGCCTACCTAAATTGCTGAGGCTGGCTTCAAACTTGCAATTCTCCTGCCTCAGCCACCGAAATCCCTGGGATTTCAGGCGTGCACCACCGCGGTTGTTGCGTTATCCTTAAGGCTTTCTTCTGTCTCTGGAAAGAAACATCGGCCTTCTAGTTACAGTCCTGTTATGAATCGATTTTAAGTTTAAACAGTTTAAGGGAAAGCCTTACATACTAGGAAGGAATGCGCTGGGGCTAAGGCAGTTTTCCTCAGGGTGATTTCCAGTGGCCGGAGTTCACAAACCCTAGTAACCTCAGGCGAGCTCAGCCCACGGGAGGCTGCACTCGTACCCTCCCGCTAGGCTGACTCCACCTCCTTCCACTCTTTCCCACCTCTCCTTCCAGTCCCCTCGGCGCTAATGACTCCCTGTTCTCTTTTCTCGCTCTAGTCAGAGTCCCCTTTAATCATCCAGATTCCCACCGCTGCCTTTGGGTCCGCTGAGCCCTTCCTGGAACCGAACTTGGCAGTAGATTAAAGAGCTTCGCCGCCTTCCAGCCGGCCTCGTGTACCTAGCCGGTGAGTGCCGCCCCCTCTAGGGGCGGGAGATGCTGGCGGCTCCGCCCCCTGACCAATGAACTGGCCTTCCTCAAACTCACCGGGAGGCGACTCCGCCCCGGGTCGGGATCTGCCCGGGCCTGGTCCAGCCCCGCCCAGCGACCAGTTAAGCGCCCCCGCCAGTGCCGAGCGTTTCAGACAGATCGCCACCCGTGGGGGACGGGAAGGTTGGTTCTCATCATGGCTACAGCGCGGGTGGCCGCTACCCTGCGTTCCGCGGCTACCGGCGGGAGGCTGCGCGGCCCACGAGGCACTGGGGACGCACGGAGGCTGAGCGGCAGCACACGGCTGGGGGCCGCTGGGGGTGCCAGCCCCGGACGCCGGCTCCGCACCGCGTGGGCACGTGCCCAGTCCCAGCCGAAGGAGGCCGAGGGCGCTGACGACCGCGTCCAGTCGCCCGCCACAATCGAGCCGCTGTGGACGCCGCCTCCAGCGCCGCCCGAAACCCCCGCGCCCCCGGCTAGCCGTTCTCTGGTGCAACGGGACATCCAGGCCTTCCTGAACCAGTGTGGGGCAAGCCCCGGGGAGGCGCGCCACTGGCTCACTCAATTCCAGGCCTGTCACTGCTCCGCAGACAAGCCCTTCGCCGTCATGGAGGTGAGCAGAGCCGTGTTACAGCGAGGGGATGGGGTGGTGTGGTGACTGTCAGGCACAGAAGGACAAGCTGCGGACTGGGCAGCGAAACTGGGAAAGGGTGCGGCGAGAGCTGATGGGTGCTGGGAATGGCCAGGTCACGCGCTGCTCCAGAAGCTTCGTACGCAACCGGAGGGAGAAGCCTGGAGAGCCTCATACGCAGATATGATGCCTGAAGAAGGTCTCCCACCATGGATGCAGTTAGGGGTTCAGAGGGCGGAGTTGCTTGCATCACCCTTCCCCCCAAGCTGTCCCAGAGTCCAAGGTGACTGGGAGGAGCGGTGGGAGGAACAACAGTGTGAGATAATGGAGTGGCAAGACCCAAAGGGCAAAGGGCACAACAGGTGGGCACCAGTGACCAAAAGTGGGGCCTGTCAGCTTCTGAGCAGGTGCGGTCATGAGAGGGCCCTAAGGGCCTGGCTGTAAGGGCAAGCGGCTCAGGGTCAATGTGACTCCCATTGACGCCCACTCGTGCCCGCAGGTGGACGAAGAGGTGCTCAAGTGTCCGCGGGATGTATCCAGCCTGGCCTTCGCCCTGGCCTTCCTGCAGCGCATGGACATGAAGCCGCTGGTGGTCCTGGGGCTGCCGGCCCCCACAGCGCCCTCCGGTTCTCTTTCTTTCTGGGAGGCCAAAGCACAGCTTGCCCAGAGCTGCAAGGTGCTGGTGGATGAGCTGAGGCACAACGCGGCCTCTGCAGTGCCTTTTTTTGGCGGCGGGTCAGTGCTGAGCGCGGCAGAGCCAGCCCCCCATGCCAGGTTAGTGCCGGCCCTGCCTGCCCAGGCGTCATCGGAGCAGGCTACTCGGCCCACCCTGCCCCAGTCCTGTGGGGCTGGAGGGACCCTCTCGAGCACCACATCTGGCCCACAGCTATGGCGGCATCGTCTCGGTGGAGACGGACCTGCTGCAGTGGTGCCTGGAGTCCGGCAGCATCCCCATCCTGTGCCCCATTGGGGAGACGGCCGCGCGCCGCTCGGTGCTTCTTGATTCTCTGGAGGTGACCGCGGCGCTGGCCAAGGCGATGCAGCCCACCAAAATCATCTTCCTCAATAACTCTGGCGGCCTGCGTGACACCAGTCATAAGGTGCGCTCCTCCTTTTGCGCCCCCACCCCACCCCATGACTCTAGGACGAGCTGAGCCCCCTCCCTTGCGGCCCCTGCGCGCCTCCGCTACAGGCTGCAGTCACTTTCAAGCCCTATCTGTAGGAAAGTTTAATTGAGTATCTGAAAGGGGTGTGCGTCTAGATCTGAGCATTCCCCGGCCGAGGACGCCAGGGGAAATAAGTCAATAAAGGGATCAGAGAAAAGAGATCCTTGGGGAAAGGGCAGAATCCAGGGTTAAGGAAGACATCTGTGGTCAGCTAAGGGCCCGTGGCTCATCCCCTCGCCCGGGACGCAGGTCCTAAGTAACGTGAACCTGCCTGCGGACCTGGACCTTGTGACCAACGCGGAGTGGGTGAGCACCAAAGAACGGCAACAGATACGTCTCATCCTGGACGTGCTCAGCCGCCTGCCCCACCACTCCTCGGCTGTCATCACCGCCGCCAGCACGCTGCTCACCGAGCTCTTCAGCAACAAGGGTGAGGGCCGCAGGTGGGTGGGCGGGCTGGCTGGGGCTGCGGGTTGAGCATTGGTCTGGCTTGGCTGGCAGTGAGCAGGTGTGCGGCTTGCCCACAGCCTGGAAGTCACAGTGGCAGGCCACACCAATGGGTTCTTGCTCCTGCCGAAACGTGGTGGAGGTGTGGGGGACGAAGATGGCCCTGGGTGGAACTAGGGAGATGGGCGGGATTTTGAGGGGGCGTGACCAGGGAGGAATGGACCTTCTAGGAGAAGTGGGCGGGACTTGGCTGGTAGGTGGAACTAGTGGCTGCATAGGACAAAATTTAGGGAGAGGAGGGTTTAAAGGTCATACGAGAGACGACGTCGAGGGACACGCGAAACTTGGGGTACAAACTGGGAATAGCGTCTCTTTGAGTGAAAAACAGACAAATCTACAGACCACAGAAATCATTTGACTTTGGAGGTGTCCCAAAGACAGTAATTGTGCCACCAGTCCCCGCTCTGCCTGGAGCCCCCGGCAAACCCCACACACCAAGAAGTGGGCCCGGGGTCAACCTAACCCTCTCCTTCCCTCCCACCGTAGGCTCAGGGACCTTGTTCAAGAATGCCGAGAGGATGCTGCGAGTACGCAACCTGGACAGCCTGGACCAGGGGCGCCTGGTGAACCTGGTCAATGCCAGCTTTGGCAAGAAGCTCCGGGATGACTACTTGGACTCTCTGCGCCCACGGCTGCACTCCATCTACGTCTCTGAGGGGTGAGCCTGCAGGCCTCAGAGGGCAGGGGCCGAGGACACTGTTGGGCAGCTTCGGGTCAATGAGAGGTCCCAGCCTGCCTCTCTCCCCTTGCGTCAGGTACAACGCCGCGGCCATTCTGACCCTGGAGCCCGTACTGGGGGGCACCCCGTACCTGGACAAATTTGTAGTGAGCTCCAGCCGCCAGGGCCAAGGTTCCGGTCAGATGCTGTGGGAATGCCTGCGGCGAGACCTGCAGATGCTGTTCTGGCGCTCCCGGGTCACCAACCCCATCAATCCGTGGTAGGCTCCGTCCCTCCCTCTCCTCTGCCGCCCCAGCCAGTCATGCCTTGGGGTTCACCATCAGGATGCTAAGCTTCCCTTCTTTTACTATCCTCCCAGAGAGAAAGGTCCCGCCTGGGGGCCCCTAGGAACATTCCTCAGGCCCAGACCTCTGCTTTCCTTGAAGCAAGTGACACCTCCTAACCCCCAGGCAGCAGCCTGTCTCTCCCAGGGTCCCAAGAAATCCTGACCCTTCTAGAGGCTCTTTTCAGGCCCCATCGCCAAGCTCCTGACTCTAGGCCCACAGCACCTTCAACGGAACACCCCCTCCTCTCTTTCCTTCACAACTATGCCCCTATCCCTCATTACCCTGCTCTGTGGACACTAAGAAGTGACCAAGAAGTTGGATGTGCTGGCATGTGCACATCTCAGCTACTTGAGAGGCTGAGGCAAGAGGATCATGAGTTTGAGGCCAGCCTGGGCAACTTAACAAGACCCCATCTCAAAAAATAAATAAAATAGCTGAGAACAGTCAAGGCAGTGGGGAGAGGAAGGGATGTCCTTACTCTGACCTTCCTAGCTGTGTGATCCTAGCAAGTTATCTAGCTTCTCTGAGTCTTAGTTGCTTCTCTGAAATGACAATACTGGCAGAAATGACAGGCTTGGCTGCTACTGAGGGGAGAATGAGGCAACAAAATGGGTCCTAGCTGGGCATCCAGCATGTAATAAACAACCAGTAAATATTCCTGAAAACAGAAGCAGTGAGCAGTGAGCAGGAGCCTTGGCCTAAAGACTGCTCCCCTTTCCTTCCCCCGACCCAGGTACTTCAAGCACAGTGACGGCAGCTTCTCCAACAAGCAGTGGATCTTCTTCTGGTTTGGCCTAGCAGATATCCGGGACTCCTATGAACTGGTCAACCATGCCAAGGGGCTGCCAGACTCCTTCTGCAAGCCAGCTTCTGACCCAGGCAGCTGACCCTTGCCACAGGCCCTGTAGGCCTTGGGACGGCCAGGTGGACAGAAAGCCATGCCTGCTGAGGGTGACCCCAGGCAGCCACGGGCTCGTTGGGGCTTGTTGACTGAGTAATTTGCACAGGAGGAAGCAGCCCTAGCTCCACCCAGAGGGAACACCAACGTGGGACAAGCACAAGGAGCGGGGCCAGCCAAAGACTTTGAAGCCACAACCAGGTGGCCTTCAATTTTCAGCCTGGGGACTGGGGTGGGGGGGCACCCTGGAGGGCTCAACAGGGGGCAAACATTAAGGATAGGCCAGTTTCTGTGCCTCTGTGCCATTTTGACGCTCCCTTCCCCAAATCTCTCTCTCACACCAACACTACCTGATATTCTATCACTCACTCTAATTCCCTTGGGTCTTGCAGTTTTTCAGAAGGCCTTGATTAAAATGCAAATACTTATGTGAGTCAGTTCACACTTGAAAGGAAATTAGCAGTGACCCTCTGGGATCAAGAACTTGAGGACCAAGGGACTCCTAGAGTAAAAGAGAGAATGAGATGAAGGGCCCCAAGGATGAATGCTGCCACCATCTCCTCACCTGGTACCAGCTTTCTCCTGGGTTAGAAAGCCTCTTCCATTTGACAGTCCAGGTCAAGAGAAGCCCCTGCCTCCACTTCCTGTGGGAGGCCTCCTCCTACAGCTCCCTTTCCGGGCTGGGCCCAGAGCAGCCACAGGATAGCTTTGGCTTCAAAGTCTAGACTTGGACATGTTCCCCCAGCCCCAATGGAGCTTGTGTCATCTCTACAAGGCCAGCAAGCCTCAGAGGGGCAGGAACCCAAAGCCCAGACATTTCATTCACCATTTTATTTTATTTTTTATTTTTTTATTTTTTGGTACTGGGGATTGAACCCAGGGGCACTCCACCACTGAGCCACATCCCCAGCCCTATTTTGTATTTTATTTAGAGACAGGATCTCACTGAGTTGCTTAGGGCCTCGCTAAGTTGCTGAGGCTGGTTTTGAACTCACGATCCTCCTGCCTCAGCCTCCCAAGTGCTGGGATTACAGGCGTGCACCACCTCGCCCAGCTCATTCACCATTTTTTTATTTTTATTTTTTGTGGTGCTGGAGATTGAACCCAGGGCCTTGTGCTTGCGAGGCAGGCACTCTACCAACTGAGCTGTATCCCCAGCCCTCATTCACCATTTTTGAACCATGTGTCAGGTGCCTTACTGGATATGAGGAATATTTTCTGTCAAAAACTGCATGGAAAAATAGGGAGATGGTCAATTAAGAGCCCCTCTTGGTGACAAAACCCAGGCCCCAAGAAACCTGTCTCCTGTCAAGAAATATGTGTCTCAAGACACATCTGGGCTTGGGTATTAGACATATCTAACCCAGGATTTTGCTCTGTGGCTGGACTTGCTTTGCAGCTTGGGGTAAGCTGCTTACCTTCTCTGAGCCTCCATTTCCTCATGTGAAAATGTAAAATGCTAGATAGACAACCTTGCACAACCTTAGTTCACTCCCTCTATTTGCCCTTGCTGAAGTTTTCTTCAAAAGATCTGGTCCCAATTGGGGAGGGAAAGACAAGCTTCAAGAGAGATTGAGGAAAGAAATCAAAAGTATAAATAATAGTAAAGATTTTGAGGAAGTTTTGCTGTTTTGCAGAGCTGGGGACTAGACCCAGGGCCTTGCACATGCTAGGCAAGTGCCCTGCCACTGAGCCACACCCCAGCTCAGATTTTGAAATTCTGGAAATAAGTCAAAGGACTGTGGAACTTTCAGAACAGGGGAAACCATGGGAGGATCAAGGTTGGGCTTAGCCAGATATGGTCTTTCGAGAAACCCACAATCAATCCCAGCCAATGGCAAAGTACCCCATGAGGAAAACAGAAAACTAAAGCCAAATGTCTATATAAAGTGTTTATTTTTGGAGGACTGTGTGGTCTGGTGTTTGGGAGGGCACTCTACTCCCACCAGGCCAACCATAGAGCTGGCAACAGAGACAGCAGGGGTGGGGAG
>JAJEJO010002278.1:12593-45701 GCA_020662805.1 Glaucomys volans | reverse complement strand
TGGCCGCTGCCTGCTCCACCCCTACGTATCCCAGAGGTTCTCAAGGTAGGTGACCGAGAGCTGGTACACCCTAAGAACTGTGTGACTTCTGTGCCAACTCCTCTGCTCCTCCAGGGCCTGAGCCACATGTGTCAACACACACAGTCTCTGAAAAGCACCACAGAGCTTAGCTGCATCTGCCAGTTTCAAAAAGGAAAAACTTCCCATTCATGCATTCCCAGTCTCCATCTTCCTTCCTGTCTCCCACATTCACCAGCTGCACTCTAGCCCTGCCTCATTCCCTTCCTGGGGACCCAGGAAGCAGCCGGCCTCAGCTCTCCTCTCATTGAACAGGAAAAAACCTATGAGGCATTAGGTTCAGGGTTCCCACCAAGGGCAAGCCAGGAATCGAAGAAGAGACCTGCCTCTTAACTATGCAAAAAAAAAAAAAAAAAAAAAAAAAGAAAAAGAAAAAAAAAGAAAGAAAGAAGGAAAGAGCAAAGAATCAAACAGACCAAGAAGCATAAATAAACAGCAACTGGGCCAGTGAAGCAGAAGCTCCCTGTGCCCATCTGAGCCTCTGGCTATAAAAACTCAGCCATCAGTAGCCAGAATAACAGCAGCCCCAAAGATGCCCACACTCTCTCCAAGGAGCTTCATCTGGTTCCAGAACTCAACACGTCGCATGTTGTGCCAGTAGGCAACGTTGCCATCAATAAGCAGCATGACTGGGGGCAGCAGGACAGCCAGGATCTGAGCAGCCAGGGTCACGTAGTAGCCTGACAAGAAGGCCAGGGCCAGGATGCCATACAACACGAAGAACAGCTGGATCATCAGCTCCCCTCCTGGGAGGTGGTTCAGATATGCCAGTCGGTCCTCCTTGCTGTGCTGCAGTGAGTAGGCCTGGAGACACACCATCCTCTAAGACTCTCCAACAGGCTGGCATGCCCATCTGGGGAAGGTCACCCATGGGATGGCACCTGCAAGTCAGCCCTGCAAAATGGGCCACTAAGTCCCTCTCAGAATGGGGACTCTTTGAAAGTAGGACCTGTGTTTTCTCCCCTGACCTCCAGGCCCCAGCAGGTTAAGCTGGATCTCCTCTCCCCCAAAGGCTTTTTTTTTTTTTTTGTGGTGTTGGACACTGAACATGCTAGGCAAGCATTCTGCCACAGAACTACACCCCCAACCCTTAATTTAATTTTTTATTTTAAAACAGTGTCCCACCAAGTTGCTCAGGCTGACCTCAAACTTGTGATTCTCCTGCCTCAGCCTCCTGAGAAACTGTGACTACAAGTGTGCACCACTGTACCTGGCCCCTGGGGCTTCAGAAGGAAGAAAATATATCTCCACAATCACACTAGGGGTTCCACCTCTGAATATACCAGGGAATCCCACATGGAGTTCTGCACAAGGGATGTGATACCTGGTAACTAATATGAGGCCAAGTAGCCGGGACCTGCTTATGTACTCACCACATTGGCCTCCCCTAGCACCAAGGAGAATCGTGACTGGCTACCCGAGGTACTCCCCATCAGCTCTAGGGGTCGGAACCCCACCAAACCTCTGTCCCCTTTCCCAGTGCTCTGGAGGCTGGTGCCATGAGAGGAAACCACCCCATCCTGTTCTCCTGTCTGGCAGGGTTGAAACTGAATGGTCAATCCAACTTCTCTACCTGGTGGCAATAATGTTGGAAGAAGGGCTCTCAGCTAGTTCTGAGGTGCCTGGAGGGCTTCTGAGGCCCAGAAGCTGTCCCGGGGAATCTCTGGCAGCCAGGCCATCAGCAAGCCCTTGTTCTGTCTACCTTCCTGGGTTCTGTCAGGCCTGGGCTCACATTTCACTCCCAGTCAGGCACCTCCAACCATTAGAACCCAACCTACCACGCAGATGAGGTAGATGCCCAGGAACACCTGGCCGGTAGACTGTAGAGAGCGGCTGCGGGGTTTCCGACGGTATAGCTCCCCAGCACCGCTGGCCAGCACCAGAAAGCCACCGATAATGGCAACTGTACGTGAGTACATACGGACCTAAGGCCAGGGCAAGGAGACCCCAGTCAGGAACTGCAAACACCACATTTTTCCTGGCTGCCCAGAGTATAGAACTGCCCATCTCTACACATCTGATTCCAACTGATAAACTCTCTTAATTCTAAGTGTGGTTGGCAGATACATCAGAGATAGATATTTCTTTTTTACAGAAGTGGAAACTAAGGCCCAGAGTGGTTCAAAAAATTGTTCACAGTCCTACTGAAAGGAAGTGACAGAACCCAGACACCACACATTGTCCCTTTCCCTATCCCCTAGGCCTGGAGACTCAACTGGTGTTCTTTCCTCTATACAGTATACAGAACAGAGTCAAATAACTGCTCATATATCTGCCTCCCCTATTGGATTGACAGTCCCTTCCTTGAAGTCAGTCCTTTTTCCAACCTTACCTTCAAGCCTGTAGTGCCTGGCATAGGTTCTGACATTAACAGGTTTAAATGCTGCACTAAGATTACTTACATTTCATAAAATCAGATGGTTGGACCAGATTCTCACCAAGGTCCCTGTGATGTATAAATCTGGGATTACTAAGCTAATGGTTTAAAGGTTCTTAGAACCAGGTGACCTGGGTTCTAATCTTACCAAAGAATGATGTAATATGATCTCAGTAAAGTCTGTTTTTCATCTTTAAACCTCAGTTTCCACACACTGAAAGGGAGGTTTGTGCGATCTATTACAGATCTTCCATTTCTGCTCTTTGTAATAATCTCCACAACTCTAAGGACTCCGTTCTCCCAGTCTTCGCATCTGACCAGCACACCATGCGAGCCCACCAAGTGCCCTGGGAGTTGGCCTGAAGCTCCCTAATTTTCCCATAGCGAAACCCCTTCTGGGGCCAATGCGCTCACCTTCAGCCAGTCCCCGTAGTGGACGTAGCCCCCGATGTAGGCAGCGTAGGTGCTAATAGCCAGCTGGAGTGCTGCCCCCAGCGCGAACCAGCGCCGCTTCACTCCGAAAGACATGAAGCTGGCACACAGCACGGCTGCCCCCATGTCGAAGTACAGGTAGGGCACTGGGATGTCGGGCTTCCTGCGAGCCGAGAAGCAATGAGGACAGAATAAAGCGGGAAGAGCCTTGAGACCCCGTGAGTTCCCACAAACTCCATTGCTCCCTTCTCATGGCTAGGACCACCGCATCAGATCTGGCCCAATGCCCAGACCAGAGCGCCCCCTCCCAAGTTCAAGGCACCAATTCCTCCCGGTCCAAGCGTCCCAACTTCTGGGCCCCAACTTCTTTCCCACATCACTGCACCCCAGTTCTCGGGTCAGGCCGTACCGCCCCCCACCGAGTTCGGCGGCTGCGTGGGCGCGCTCACCGGCGCGCCTCGGCCCTTTCAGCGTACAGCATGAGCTGGCTGAAGCAGCCCCAAAAGGGGCAGCGTGTAAGCAGCACCGAACCCAACTGCATGATCAGCTGCAGCATCCATCGTCTCGAACCTATCTTCGATGCCATCTTGGGAAAGGGCAGTCCGCTTCGGCCTCAACCGGGTCTGGGAAGCGGGCACTGGAGTGGGTACGCAACTTCCGGTCCCTTGCTTATTACTTTCGACGGAAAACAATGCTCTCGCTTTTAGTTCCGAAAGGAAGGAGACATTCTAGTAACGAAATTCAGACTTCTACTATGCCCGTGTAGACATCAGGGCCCCACTTTGTACACACAAAAGTGAAATCTAACCGGAGTAAGGAACGATGGAGTCAGAACCAGCTTGGTGTATGGCGGCAAACTAGTCTTTGCAGCCAGACCTGGGCTTTAACCCGAACTCCAACTCTGTAATGTGGCTTATCTTACTTAGGCTTATCTGTGGAATGGGGATAATGATCACAGTTTTCGGAAATTTGTGAAGAATAGTCCTAGAACATAGGAGGAGTTCAATAAAGGGCATACATATAAAGATCCCACAGGAAATAGGGACAGCTTCTGTCATAGTCAACTTTTTGTATTTCCTGAGAGAATAGGGAAATCTAGCCATTTAGGACACCTCAAATCACCCCATTTTCTAGTTCTAATGCTCACACTCTAGCCCAAACTATCATTTTGGTCAGTTTAACTGCAGCAGCCTTCCAAATGGTCTCCCTCACTTCCCCTTTGGCCTACTCCAGTTTGTGCTCAACTCTATTATATATTTTAGCATCAGCTACTCTTCCTTTGAATCACTTAGCACAAAGGCAATTACATATTTGTGACTCTTATTTATGACTATATTCCCCCACTAGATTGTGAATTTCATGAGGACAAAGACAATGTCTGGTTTCTATTTACTACTGACAGCCTCAGGGTAAAGTATACAAAATATACTCATGAAATATGTACTATAAAGCAACAAAAGTGTTGTCACAATATCTAGTTCATAGTTGCTCAATAAATGTTAAATAAAAGGAAAAAGTTCTGGGCATTCCCCGGAAGTGGCTCATGTCCAATCAGTATTTCTAACCATGTAAACTAAAGAAATTTTTAAAAAAAGGAAAAAGAAAAAGCCAGTGACAGTTTATTAGTTTATTAAATTTGGATCTTTAATGCCCCCCACCAAAAGTTCATGCTTTGAAAACATAGTCCCCAATATAGCATGGTTCAGAGGTGGGGTATTTAGAAAATTACTAGATTGTGAGAGCTGGAACCTTACCAGTGGATCAATAATTTTGGCCACTGGGTGGTAACTAGGCAAGTGAGGCACAACTGGAGGAGGTATATTACTAGGGAACTGGCCTTGGACTGTATCTATCCATGGCTCCTTTCCCTTTGTCTTTCTGCTTCCTAGCTTCCATGTGCTGAGCAGCATTCTTCAATCTCATCCTTCTGCCATGTTCTTCCTCACCTTGGGTCCAGAGCAATGTAGTCAGTCAATCATAGACTGAACCTTCGAAATTATGGGCCCAAAATAAAATTTTCCTCTTCTAAATTGTTCTTGTCCAGTACTTCGGTCACAGCAACAATGAACTAAAACAGGGGGATGGGGGGAAAAAATCCTTTTTTCACATTTTATTTTTAAGTCACTAGGATAAAGTCTAGGTATATCAGAAAGAACATGAGAAAATATATCCATGCAAAGAACCAGGGAAAGGGATTTGTGTAAGTGTATCTTGTGGGAGTGGGGAGATCTCTAGGCAGGGGAAATGAGGAAAAGTACACATTCGAAGTCATTTTTCACTAGGCATGGTGGTCCATGCCTGTAACCTCAGCTATTTGGGAGGCTGAGGCAGAATTGAGACTTTGAGGCCAGCCTGGATAATTTATTGAAACCCTGTCTCAAAATATTTTAAAAGGGGTGACTCGGAATGTAGCTTGGTGGTAGAGCACTTGCCTAGCATTCACAAGGTTCCGGGTTCTATCCCCAGTACTCTACCCCCCCCCCAAAAAAAGTCATTTTACCTACCTCTGCCCACCAATGACAACCAAATTAATTTTATTCACTCCAATACAGGCACATAGTACAGAATTGCTTTCCAATTGGTTTTATTTTTCCAGTCTCTTTACCCATCCCTGATTCAAGTGAGATGCACAGCCCTAAGGTGTTGAGGAGGATCAGAACAGGAATTACCTTATGTCCACAAAATAATCCTAGAAGCCCATCTGGGCTGTCCCCACAGGCAGTGGCCCATGCTCCCACCATAACATTAGCAATGTTTCAATTAGGTCCCCAGCAGAAGTCACTGATATATGTGAAGAGGGGAAAGATAAAGATTCAGAAATCTTTCTTTGGTGCCCACTCCATGACAGTCCCTCTGGTTTAGGTAATTCTCTTTCACTGCCATCTCCCAGTGAATTGAGAAGGGAAGGACAATAGCCAAATCCTAGTTTCCAGAGTTGAGACAGATGCTGGCATTGTTCTAGATCAGAGGGGACAGGTAGGCTACCTGGACTCTTGAGAAATCAACATAGGCATTTTGCCCTTGCCCACACGTCCTCAGAATCCTGCCTGAGCAGCCAACAGAACTTTTGAGGAACTCTCCAATCTCCCTCCTCCAGCTGCCTAGGCCTCCCTCTGTACCACCCCCACCCCCAACTTCTCCAGAGGACTGCCCAGCTCCGTGGACCCACCAGGGCCCTGCCTGCACTTACACTCATCCATAATCACAGCCATGATAACCAGCATGGTGCCTGTGATGACTAGCACAATAGCCATCAGCCAGGCAGAGCTGGGCCTCTACCCTGCTCAACACCACCTCTGAAAGCAGCACAGGCCCAGCATATGTCAAGTTGCCCAGGTTGGGTATATGCCAAGTGCCACAGGTTACCCAGCTTCCCAAAGGCCCACTGCAGGTCACAGTAGCATTTACAGGGAGCAGCTAGACAACAGTAGCCATGTGCCCACTGTCTGACTTTCCCCACTACCTCGAACTCTAGGTATTACAGTAAGTTGTCCACAGGAGAGAGGGGGCCTAGTGCCTGCAAGGCTGCAAGGGCTTCGGCCTACAGCTTGCTGATATTGTTCCCAGTCAGAGAGAAGACTTTCAGGCCTGGCATGATGGTCAAGGCAGCACTCTCAACCTGCTGCAAATAGTCCCCAGTCGTTGGAGCCAGTGTAAACTAAAGAGGTAATCAAGGCCACTTGTACCCAGCTTATCCAACTGGTTGTGGCTTAAGTTGAGCTGTTCCAGGCTCCCCAGGTCCCAAAGCTGTAGGGGTCCAAGGTGGTAAGCAGGTTGTTAAGTCCAGGTAGAGGAGAGCCCAGGCAGGTGAGAAGTCCAGAGGCAGGATAGGCCAGCTAGTTGCAGCTAAGGTCCAGCTGTTCCAGGAAACTCAGACCCCTAGGGTCCCACCAGCCAAATCTCGCAGAACACTGTGAGAAAGCAACAGCACCCACAGTCCCCAGTGACCCTGGAAGGTGCCAAGTAAGGGATTGATTTTAAGCTCAGCTCCACAAGCTAGACACTGTAAGGAAACCTGGGAGGGAAAGCAATCAAGTGGAGGCCCGAGAATCCACCACAAGGTCCACAGTTGAGCAGGTACACAGTGCTGGGCAGACTGCTGCCAGATTCCAGAAAAAGTCCAATACCACAATTATGACTATGGCCATTGTGAGCAAGGAGTGGCCTATGAGGGGATGGGCTAAGACTGGCATAAGGCACACAAGGATGCTGATGCTGTACCCCCAGCAATTCAAGAGGTTGGGACAGGAGTATCCTAAGTTTGAAGCCAGCCTGAGCAACTTAGTGATACCCTATCTCAAAAGAAAAAGGGCTGAGGATGTAGCTCAGTGGTAGAGTACGCCTGGGTTCAATCATCAGTACAAAAAAAAAAAAAAAGATGCTGACACATTTCACATTTATGTCTCAACTCGTCCACATAGTTATGGGAAGTAGAGTGATATTAGGGGAGAAAAATATAAGCAGATACCATTCAGGGGTCTCATTCTTTACTGGATCCCTACATCCCTAATTTTAACTGTTACTAAGCAAGAGCCATCTAAGCCTGAGACCTGAACATTCTGATTCCCAACCCTAGATACCCCTTGTTTTCTTATTCCTGGCAGTATGAAAAAGTCAGGAAAAATGGTTCTTTAATCCTCATGGCCCCTCCTTACAGTTACCTGTCATGCAACCTCACTTTCCTTAAGGCCCCAGGAGAAACTCCCTTCTCCTGATCCTAAACATTCAGTTACACTCATGCAGCCAACATTTGCAGAATTCCTATTCTGCAAGAGCATAGAGCCTTGACTCTGGCCTGGTCTGGCCACTAAGGTCCAAGCCACAAAATTGCAGGGTACTCACCTATATTCCTGGCAACACCTGCTGGGTGCAGCCCAAGCCCAAGAGTGGCAGTGCAAGGAAAATCTCAGTTCTGGTTTCCCACCTACCTGGCCTTTTGCCAAGTCCCAACCTCAAGGGCAACACGGGGACCAGCTCTCAGGGTAGTCTTAGCCCTGAAGGTTGGAATACAAGACAAGTTGAGAAAATCCTCAGAGCCGCAACCTTGTACTCAGGGAAGCAGGACCCAACACTGCCTTTCTAAGAGCATGTCTACACCAACCCCTTTCCTCACACCCTTCTGGATGGAGCTTGAAGTCCCTGGGCACCACCCTTCCTGGGGATATACGAATGAGAAGGTTAGGAAAGAGTTGGAAATTCTTTTTTTCTATATTGCCTGCCAAACTGATAATTCACTCATGTCTTCTATGAATACAAAGTAAGCACTGCTTTCCCTTGTTCTCACTAGGCTAGAGGTCTCACAAGGTCACCTTGGTCTTCGAGGAATGCCTAGCATCTCCTAAGACAGGGTATTTGTACTTAGCTTTAGTAGTCTTCCTCTAGAAGCACAAACATGTTGCTTTTTATCTAGGATCCCTAGTGTGCTCACTAGCCCAGCCTAGCAAATTTTAGAGAATAATGGACACAAATGAGTTAGTTACAACAGCCAAGCATCTCATTAAAGGCCTCATTTAATCCTCACCTGAGAGATAAGGACTCACACTGCACAGATGAGGAGACTGATACTTGGCAAGGCTAGTTAAGTTTCCAAGTCTTACTGTTTATTAGTGGCAGAGGTGAAATCTAACAGATCTGAATCCTGCTATGTTATTAACCACACTGCCCCCAAACACTGGGCCACTGTTTCACATGTCAGTCACCCCTTTAAACACCACTTTTAGAAGTCAATGTCTAGCTGGACAAGATAACACGCACCTGTAATCCCAGAAACTAGGGAGGTTAAGGCTGGAGGATCACAAGTCTGAGGCCAGCCTCAGCAGCTCAATGAGTCTCTCTCTCAAAATAAAGAAAAGCAATGGCTATAACTCAGTCATAGAGGGTCCCTGAGTTTCACTGCCAGTACTACAAAGAAAAAAAAAAATCAAGTACTACTAGACAAAAAGCCTAGGGTTGTGAATAATGTATATTGTCTACAGAATAGAAGCGAAGCTGAGCTACACCAATCTAGGCTAATGCCATCCTTTGGTTGACCTCAAGCCTCTGAACTGATTTAAGCCATCTTGATTTACCGTCAATGATCTTTTTTTTTTTTTTTTTTCTTTGTGGTACTAAGGGTCAAACCCAGTGTCTCTGGTATACTCATGCAAACACTCTACCACTGAGCATTGTCCCTCGCCCCAACCATCACTGACCTTGAAGAAAACATTACAAATAGAAAGTTGCCAGAGCCTCAAGTGTGGTAAAATTATAATTAAGCCAGGCACAGTAGCACATGTCAATAACACCAGCTACTCAGGAAGCTGAGACTGGAGGATTGCAAGTTTAATGCCTGTCTGGGCAACTTAGCAAAGCCTGTCTCAAAATAATAAAAAATAAAAAGGGCTGGAGGGCTAGGGCTGTAGCTCAGTGGTGGAGCACTTGCCTAGCATTTGTGAGGCACTGGATTCAATTCTCAGCACCACATATAAATAAGTATCCCTTGAAAGTAAAAAAATATTAGGAAAAAAAAAAGGGCTGGAGATGTAGCTCAGTGGTACAGCACTTGCCAAGAATACATGAAGGGGCTGGGGTTGTAGCTCAGTGACAGAGCAGTTGCCTAGCATGTGTGAGGCACTGGGTTCAATTCTCAGCACCACATATAAATAAAATAATATAAATAAGTAAATAAAATAAAGATCCATTGAACTAAAAAAAAATTAAAAAAAAAAATGAGACCCTGGGTTTAATTGCCAGCACCCCCACCCTCTACAAAAGATTTTTATAAGCTCTTAATGGTTAGAGTAGTTTAAAATATATCTGAGGGCTGGGGATACATCTCAGTGGTACAGTGCTCTCCTAGAGAGAGGAGCTGGGTTCCACCCAGCACTGTAAACAAAATTTTTTTTTTTTTTTTGTACTGGGGATTGAACCCGGGGCACTCCACCACTGAGCCACATCCCCAGCCCTACTTTGTATTTTATTTAGAGACAGGGTCTCACTGAGTTGCTTGGGGCCTTGCTAAGTTGCTGAGGCTGGCTTTGAACTTGTGATCCTCCTGCCTCAGCCTCCCAAATGCTGGGATTACAGGCGTGCGCCACCACACCCGGCTGTAAACAAATTTTTAAAAAATATTTGGGGCTGGTGGTATAGCTCAGTGGTGCAGTGCATGCCTTACCATGTGTTCAGTTTAATCCCTAGTACTGCAAAAAATAAAATACATTTATAGGAATAAATGTAAAGCTCTGCATTCAGGGATTTAAAATCTACATCACACTGAAGTTTTGGCCTATCTCCGTGAGAAAGCCTGGGTAGATTTTGCTATCACATCAACCTGAGTCAATGATATGACGTGTCTACCAAAAGAAACTGTAAGAGCCAGGTGCGATGGCGCACGCCTATAATCCCAGCACTTGGGAGGCTGAGGCAGGAGGATCATGAGTTCAAAGCCAGTCTCAGCAACTTAGCGAGGCCCTAAGCAACTCAGTGAGACCCTGTCTCTAAATAAAATACAAAATAGGGCTGGGGATGTGACTCAGTGGTGGAGTGCCCCTGGGTTCAATCCCCAGTACCAACAACAAAAAAAGAAACTCTAAGACACTTACACCCCTATAGTTTCCCAGGCATTGCAGGAAATGGTTCCAGTGTCCTCTGTGCTGAGGCCACACTTAAGAATAAGGAAAGGGTCCTTCAGGGATCATTTTAATAGAAAAAAACAGCTTACAGTGACATCTGTCTATTTAGCAACTCCTCTGCCTCAACCTGGGTCTGTCAAGAAAAACCCTAGCCGGGCGCGGTGGCGAACGCCTGTAATCCAAGCGACTTGAGAGACTGAGTCAGGAGAATCAAGAGTTCAAAGCCAGGCTCAGCAACCTAGCGAGGCCCTAAGCAACTTAGCGAGACCCTGTCTCTAAAAAAAAATACAAAATAGGACTGGGGATTTGACTCAGTGGCCCAGTGTCCTTGAGTTCAATCCCTGGTTCCAAAAACAAAAACTAAAACAAAAAAAAAAAAAAAAAGAAAGAAAAAGAAAAACCCTAGCCAGGCGCGGTGGTGCACGCCTGTAATCCCAGCATTTGGGAGGCTGAGGCAGGAGAATCTCGAGTTCAAAGCCAGCCTCAGCAACTTAGCGAGGCCCTAAGCAACTCAGTGAGACCCTGTCTCTAAATAAATACAAAATAGGGCTGGGGATGTGGCTCGGTGGTCAAGTGCCCCTGGATTTAATCCACAGTACCAAAAAATAAAAAAGAAATAGAAAAACAAAAACACTAAAGAGCAAGGACTAGCAAAGAAGAGACCCAGGCTCTAACCTCAGTCCTAATTCACTGCTGCCTGGAGGACAACAGTGCACGCCTAGCTATTATTACATGCTGCCTCCTAAAGTTATGAACTCCCACATAAATGGACATGTCCAAGGAGGGGAAGTCTTGTCAAGGATGTGTGCAGAGGGGATCTTTAACCTGGGAGGCTGAACTGTAGTGTACATGGAGTTCTATGATCCTTGGTATTTTTAAGGGCTGGGAAATCTAAGCTTCCAGATACTACCTCTGCTTCACCCCTGGCACTGGAAGCATCCTGTACTGCCACACTGTGCACACACTGACAGCACGGAGTTAAATGACTGCATATCCTACCTGTAGCCAGTACAGACACAGACACTTTCAGAAAAGGCTTATCTGAACAAGAACTGCAAGGTATTTGATAAGAGTATCCATTTATAGGAGTGAGGGGTCCCATTACTATAATCACTCCCTTGCAAATACCCTCAACTCAGCTCTCCTCCCCCTGTTGGACAGACATGATCTCCCACTCCCACCCTGGTGGTTAACTGATATCCACTTCTGTGTCTGCATGAAAGTCACTCCAAATGACAGGCAGAGTCACACAACAGGTGCCTGGCTACATCCTAGAGTATATCCTACACCCACCTCTAAGGACACTCATTTTACCACATACCTCTTGCCCGTTTTCTGAATCACCAGATAAAAACTCCCTTGTTCTCATCTCACTGCCAATCTACAGTCTCACCATGCAAGCTCCTGATCTGTGGATCAAAAATATTTGGGGCACAAGGCCCTGGGTTCAATCCCCAGCACCACAATAAATAAACAAATAAATAGGGAAAAAAACTGTCTATATTGAGGAAAACTTCTCCCCTTGTCATCATGCCCCCCTCAAAAGAACAACATAACCACTATTTACAGAGCATTTACATTGTTATTAAATATTACAGACTGAGTATCCCTTATCCAAATGGCAAGGGACCAAAAGTGTTTCAAATTTCTATTAATTTTGGAATATTTGTATATATATAATGATACGATAGGGACAGGACCCGAGTCTAAACATTCCTTTATCATGTACACCTCATGAGCAAGGCCTAAAGGTAATTTTATACAATATTTTTAGTGCACTTATGTTTTGACTATAACCTATGGAATTTTCCACTGTGGCATCACATCAGTTTCAGATTTTAGAGCATTTAGGATTTCAGATTTTCAGATTCAGGAATGCTCAATCTATATAAAATAATCTAGAGATGACTTAATATGTGAGGAGCTGGGTGCTTGGGTGCAGTGACACACACCTATAATTCCAGCAGCTCAGGAAGCTGAGGCAGGAGATCTCTAGTTTGAGGTCTGCCTTGGCAAAGTGAGACCTTGTTTCCATATAAAAAATAAAAAGGGTCAACCATGTAACTCAGGCATAAAACACCCCTGGGTTGGATCCCCAGTACCACACACACACAAAAGTGGCAGAGGTTGGGTGGCAGGTAGGGATGTAGCTCAGTGCACAAGGCCCTGGTACTAAGGAGGAAAATAATGTGAGAATGTGCACATTTATATGCAAATACTATGCCATTTTCTATAAAGGGCTTGAGCATCCAGATTTTGATAGCCTCAGCAGTTCAGACTGTACTATCTTTTTTTTTTTTTTTTTTTTTGGTACTGGGGATTGAACCCAGGGGCACTCCACCACTGAGCCACATCCCCAGACCTATTTTGTATTTTATTTAGAGACAGGGTCTCACTGAGTTGTTTAGGGCCTCACTAAATTGCTGAGGCTGGCTTTGAACTCGCGATCCTCCTGCCTCAGCCTCCCAAGTGCTGGGATCACAGGCATGCGCCACAGTGCCCGGCTTATCTTCTTCTTAACCTCTAATAATGGAGGCAGGGCCACCTCCTGTCAGAAGCAAAGTCACTGACTAGCCATGAATTCCATCCCTTTGTCTCCTCAGAGGTCATAACAAAGTTATTAAATGTCTGGCTCCAGCACACTCCTCTGAAGCCCAGGCTTATAATCAGTTGCCCATTTGCCATCTGCTCTGTGATGTTTCACCGATAGCACAAAATGACAAAACAGAACTCTGATTTTTCCCATAATTCTTTGCCTCTTCCACTGTTTGCCATCTACCTCACAGTCATTCTCATTTCCTCTGTTCCTTACCAAATGCCCTCACATCCAGTCCATCAGTGAATTCTGGCTGGTGCTAAAATCTGTTCTGTCAACCACCACCTCCTATGTAGCAGCCTCCTTGCACAACAGCCTCCCTGGTTCCAGGGTCACCACTTAACATCAGATTCCTTGACTGCTGAAAACCCTCTCCCAGCTGCCCCTAGACCAAGAACAGAATCGTCTCTACACAATGGCTGGTAGGCCCTGGATCATCTGGATCCAGCCTCCTACCCCATCACCTTGCCCACTAGACTTCGGCCACTTGCCTTCTCTCAGTTCCTGAACATCCAAAGTTTTTGTCAACCTCAACTTTAGCACTTTATTCACTCTACCCAAACACTCCTGTTCAGATTTCAGCTTATTTCTTAGAGGCCATCCATAAATACCCTATTCAGAGTGGTACATAACCTACCCTCTAGTAAGCAGAAGCAACACCTTGTAAGAAAGGCCAGAATAAAGGAGAGCAGATTTGACAGCCCACCTTGTTGTCTCCACTACAGAACCATAAAAAGTTCTAGTCGACCACTGCTGGAGTTGGTACCCAAGGATTAGTGGAGGAAAGAAGGGGAAGTTAGTTAAGAAGCCACTAGGAATATGCCTAAATTTTGTCCTACCCTGCCAGTTCAAAAAGAACTTTAGTTCTACTTTAGATTTTTCAATAAAACTAGAAGTTACAGGAAAATGGGACAGAGACCAAGCAGGAAAGGAAGGGGCACACTCTTCAATTCAATGTCCTTTCAATCTAGGGGGCCAGTACTGCTATATTTCTTTGGGGGGGTACCAGGTATTCAACTCAGGGTCACTCAATCACTGATCGCATCCCCAGCCTTATTTTGTATTTTATTTAGAGACAGGTTCTGAGTTACTTAGTGCACTGCGGTTGCTGAGGCCTGCTCTGAACTTGAGATCTTCCTGCCTTAGCCTCCCGAGCCCCTGGGATTACAGGTGTGCGCCACTGCACCCAGCCCCATTGCTGCTATTCTAACTAATCTCCTCTGTATTCTATCCTATACCTGGCAAACAAAAGCGAGTATACATGGCATCATGTATACTTGGAAAGTCAAGTGCATTTAGCAACCCATGAGTGGTAAGCTTGAGATTTTGTTCCAGTTCTGCCATCACAGGCAGTTGTGGCACTCTGGACAAATCACTTGATCTTAATGAACCTCATTTTCCTTTCTGAAAAATTAAATTATGGTCAGACAGTCCTCAGGGACTTCAGGAAAGGGGCAGGGGTGAGATCTGTGAGAGACTGAGGGCAGGGATCTGAGACCCCACCCGCCTGAATATTTAATGTTATTAATCTCATTTTAAATGCCTTCTAAAGGAAGGTTTCTAAAGCAAAGTTGGAACTTCTGGAAATTATCTAATTTAATTCCCTCATTTAACCATTCTGGGAGCAAGCTAACATTTAAATTAACATTTGCAGAGCACCTTCTAAGAGTCAGAAATTTTGTTTGTTTTGTAGTACTGGGAATGGAAGCCAGATTGTCACACACGCTAGGCAAGCACTGAGGCACATCCCCAACCCATGTGAAGCACTTCAACTCTTCACATCAATTTTAGGTGATGAATACTAATTCCATGTTTACAAACAGGGAAACTAAGGCTCAAGCAGGTAAAATGACTTATCTAGTCCAAAAATGAATAGAAGTATATGAACCCAACTATCTGTCTCCAAAGTCCTGGTTTTCTTCTGGCTCACCATCTGCTTTTCCAACTATACTAACTCCATCTCTTGAACTGATTAACCTTTCAAACACCATTTCAGAAAATATAACTGTTTCCTGCCCAAACCACTAGCACCTACTGTCTCCCATTCACAGACCTAGAGACTAACAGGAGAGAAATGAAGACATAGGGCGCATGAAAAGGGCTTCCCACCAAGCTTGGGTTTTTCACTACCTAAATCACTCTCTCTTCTTCTTCAACTGAATCCCTTAGGTTCTAGGATCTGGCAGTCTCCACTTCCTGTTTCACCTTCCCAAAAGTCTAAATTCCCATGCGGACTAAATTGAGACAGGTCTTTAAATCAATGACAGGTGAATTTGAAATTTACTTCTCAGCTCTTCTGTCATCTATGCCTCTAAGAAGCCTGTAAAGAATGCTCTTCTGGCCAGGCGTGGTGGTGCACGCCTGTAATCCAAGCCACTTGGGAGGCTGAGTCAGGAGGATCGCGAGTTCAAAGCCAGCCTCAGCAATTTAGCGAGGCCCTAAGCAACTCAGTGAGACCCTGTCTCTAAATAAAATACAAAATAGGGCTGGGGATGTGGCTCAGTGGTCAAGTATCCCTGGGTTCAATCCCTGGTTAAAATAAAAAAATAAAAGAATGCTCTTCTGTAATGGACCCGTATTTTTCACCCACATCCACTTGCACATAACTCCAAACCCTAGTATCCCCTTCTTAAATGACACATTTTGCACTGTATTTCTGGGTAAGTTCTCAGATGTGGAAAAACAAAGAATAAAAAGTGGGGAATCTAAAGGGAAAGGTTAAACCAAAACAGACACAATTTCCTCAGACACCTCAGATACCTTCTTCTGGGGCCTCTAAAGTACGCACAAACCCGAGACATGAGTGATGGTTAAAAAAATTTGGGTTTTATTGTTTTTGCTAAACAATACTAAAAAAAATTTTTTTTTCATTTTGAAGGCAGGGCTTGAATTATTTAATTTTGATCCATTTATTTAATTAAAAAAAAAAAAGGAAGGGGAAAGAGATCATGGCCAAAAAAATAGTAGTTAACCCCCACCCCACCCCCAAAGCTCTAGCCAGTCACATGAGCATCACCCACATCCCACTCAGTGCCTGATATTCATCTGGTAGCACTCGTCCCATGAGACCACCCTGAAGGCCAGGGACAAGTGCCACTTTCAGCTCTCAGCAGGTTAGTCAAACCAGACAAACTGGTGGGCTAAAGTCCAGAAATTCTTTCCAGGTTTTCTGCCCATTGGCTGAGCGCATACAAACTATCAATAGCTTGTAAAATTTCAGGGGGTGGAGGACGGGCAGAAGAGCAGGAGGATGGCAAGAGAAGAGAAACTAGAGGTCACCCAAGCTTTTTCCTGGGCTAGAGGTTCTGAATATAGATTTTAAGAGAGGTCAGGGTAGACAGACTCCAGGTTTCTTAGAAAAGAAAATCACCCCTCAAGGAGGAAGAGCTGAGATGTGCGCCATGCAAGCAGTTCTCTGCTTGCAGAGGCACATGAGGAAGGGCAGCTGACTCTCCCATGTGGAGAGTGGCGAAGAGGATCTTCTAGTACCATGAAGTACAACAAAGGCAGAGGGAGAGTCCTGAGGCTGGGGCCAAATGTGAGACTGTTACATACATAAAGATTGAAAAGCTATCAGGAACCCTTAAAGCCAAATCCCATCTGCACACACTGGCTCTACAAAGTGCTGCAGGAGATTCTTGCTGTAACTAAGTCAAGTTAGTTGTCCTGGCTATTATGGGTGATGGAAAGGGCAACACATTTTTTTTTCCAGAGGGATGAGGTGGGAAGAACGGCCATGATCTAGTAAAAAGAGACCTGCAAGAAGCAGAAAATATTTAGAGAACATTTTAATATATATTTTCATATATATATTTAAAATTAAGAAAAAAAAAAACTAATTCAAGCCATGCCCTGTGCAAAAAAGAAAAAAAAAAAGTTAAAGAAAAAAAAAAAAGAAAAATTTAAAGTGAGACCACTGTCTGCTGCTCAGGTCTCAACTTAAGAATCACAGTCAGCTTGTTACTTTTATTTTGGAAGAAAAGATGTAAAAGTTTCTTTCGATCATTCGGAAGGCAAGTGTAGCCACTTATAAAAACAGAATGGCAGGAACAGACTAGGAAAGGAAAGTCAGAAGTAAAGGGCAGAGCAGGAAAGGAATTTTCAAAAATAAAATTAACAAGGTGACTGTTCCAGAAGGGGGCTGTGAAAAGGACATGGTGGACCAAAGTCTGTTAGTCAAGTAATGATTCAACTTTTAAATTATTCTCTTGTTCTTTTTTGTTGGGTGTTTTGTTTGTTCAAGTCTAAGATTTGGAAATGCTGACCCTTTGTTAACAAGAGCCAACAGGAAATATAGGATCCCTTCCCTCCCCCGGCCTGCCTCCGCTGAAGCCACCACCACTGCCTCCTTGGCTGGATGCTGGAAGAGTCCTCCATGTGTGTGGACTCAGGATGACAGAGCAGCCTCCTTCTGTGGTTGTTGGGCTTGTGAACGTTGCAGTATCTTTTGGCTTTCCACATCTCTAAAATGTTTTTCAACCTGAAAGAGACCAAGGAGCCAAATCAGAAAAGGAGATGGGCAAGCAAGGTCTCCCAAACAACCCAGCCCAGGCTTTAACAGTGCCCAGCCCAGCTGTCTGGCCCATGAACTATGCATGCAGCACCTTTGCCCTTGCTGTCTATGGGCCTTGTCAAGCCTGAGGTAGGCAGGAGCCTTTGATTTCAGCCACATTTGTGGCAGTTAAGCTAAAAATGGTTAGAAATTGTTGAATTGATTAACAAAACGTAAAATAAAATGAGGGGAGATCATTATGACTCAAATTCCTTCTCTCTTCTTTACACAAATGCTGAATGAAAGCTAGGGGGAAGAGAATTAGACTTATGCCTTTCACACCCACAACATTGGCCTCTCAGTGTTCCTCAGAGCAAAAAATAAATAAAATACCAGTAGTGTTATTTTATTTTACAAAGCTATACCTCAATCGAGTCAGGTGACATATGTAAGGTCAGAGATGCCAAAGGTAATTGACTTACACCACTAGACCTTCCAAAAAAGGCATCTGTAGGTAAGAAGAACCTAACCAGGGATGGGAGAAACTGCTCAGGCCCAATACCACAGAATGGCCTGGCTAACTCTATAAAGCTGTGCGGCAAAGGAAATGGGGTTGACCACTCACTGTACTCCATAATGCCCAGTGGTTCCAACCCCAAAGGAGTGTCCAAGTTACAGCTGCAGAGCCCCCACAGTACAGAGATGTCAGACAGGGCTGCTAAAGGAAGCATTATGTATGTAAAAGCACCATGTCCTGCTCTGATGCTGGAACGGTAAGGCCAAGGAACCATCTTTCACTAGTCTTACGGTTCCTTTACTTACTATTTTGCGTACATGGCTCAGTGCACTCCCCTCTTTGCCTTTACAGTTTTCCACTTGATATGGGGGTGTAATAACAACTTCTTCCATGACTACGATGTTTTTTTCTTGCCATTTACAGTCTTTAATGCTAGAAGGAGAAGAGAACAAATGAAAGGTTACCTCTTGGGGGCATGCCACACCTCCTGCCTGATGAAGAACTAACTCCAGAAGGCTGAGTCCAAATTCCCAGCTCAGCCAACGGCTAGATGACAGCAGCCCAGAGAGAGGAGCCAGGATACTCTGGGCACCACTGGCTAGGAAAGCAATGAAACTGATGTACATTTATCCTGGGGAGAATCCAGAATTGTTACTCTGAAGGATCAGGGACCTGGAGAACCATAAAACATTTATCCAAAAAAAAATTCAGTTACAAATAAACAACTATACTCAGGCCACTAGATTCAATTTAGATAACAGTAAACATTTTCTAACCAGGGTCAGATAGTATGTATTTTAAGTTCTGCAAGTCAATTGGGCTTTGTCACTATGGAATTCTGCCACTGTGGTGCCGAAGCAGCCACAGAAGATATATATACAAATGAAAAGATATGCTCCACTGGTATAATCTGCTCACCCCTAGTGTAGGGAGAAACATTACCTCTAGAAAGAAGAAACTCAGCCGGTATAAACTCAGCTAGGTGTAGTAGCACATGCTTGTAATCCCAGCAACTTGGGAGGCTAAGGCAGGAGGATCACAAGTTCAAGGCCAGCCTCAGCAACTTAGCGAGGCCCTAGGTAACTGAGTGAGACCCTGTCTCAAAATAAAAAATCTTTAAAAGGGCTGGGGATCCACCTCAGTGAAAACGTGAGCCTGGGTTCAATCCCTGGTACCAAAACAAAACAAAACAAACTCCCCATCCAGCAGATCTGTACTTTGTCACTACCACCCACAATGGGAGCTACTCCTCCAATTGACCCCAGGCATTTACCAGACAACTGCACTTGCCAGACTGGGAAAACCTATTCCAGTTCACACTTGGGGGAACTCCAGAACAGCTGATGCTACTAAGAGAGTT
Organism: Glaucomys volans; assembly: GCA_020662805.1. Classification (NCBI taxonomy): domain Eukaryota; kingdom Metazoa; phylum Chordata; class Mammalia; order Rodentia; family Sciuridae; genus Glaucomys; species Glaucomys volans. The sequence goes on along the minus strand of JAJEJO010002278.1, from coordinate 26,239 downwards.
CCTCTACATACCTGTAAATGATCAGATATAACACAGCCTCACATAGCTCTGGTGCCAGCTGCCATCTGTGTACCAGATCCAGGGTTAAATAGGGTAACAGAAGGCAGCAGGGGAAAGGGGGATCTCAAATGTTCTAGTTTTCAGAAGTCAAATGACTTATGCTATGACAAAATGTCTTTTAGGAGTGGAAAGATGACCTTCTGCTCTCCCTAACTTTCCGTTTGTCCCAATGTACAACAGGTAAAAGCGATACAGATATAAATTTCCTGCAATAAGACTGCATCAACTTTTACAGAAACGTACAATAAAAATTAATGAAAAAGAAATCACTAGTTCTAAATTATGGACTACTAGGTTTGGAAGGGAACTTTATGGATAATCTAATCTAAAACTAAGTTTTATAGACAAGAATTGAAACCCAGAGATGACAACTTGTCCATTACGACACTTTTCTATTTAGAAAGCAGCAACAGCACTGCCTCTCTGGATGCTGGGGTCCTGCTAATATAGTTCCCAACTTCCCTAGTACACTTCTAGAAATCAATGACCCAAAGTCTGCCACTAGACAACACAGCCAGACAGTATCACCCCCCGGACAAGGGACCCCTATGTTCCCCCAACTCACGTCTTGTGAATGGTCTGGAAGAGCTGCTGGCCCTCTAGGGAGACACCAGCGCTGATTGCATAGGCCTGGCTCAGCTTCTCCTCCTTCTCTGTCCGTGCTTTGCTGGCAAGCTAGGATGAGGGAGAGAAAGAAACACAGAAAAGCATTCACCTTTATTCTTCCCAAGTCAGGACCTGAGCTGAGAAAAGAGGTCAGAAAAGACCAGTCTGGTAGATTAAGTTTTATCAGAGATTCAAAGTGAAACAAATAACCCACAATATAAATGGGCTAAATGCTACTGAACAGTTAAATGCTATTCTTGGAAAACACCCCCTTCCTTCCTCCTTATTTTTCCTGAGTGCCTCCCATGTGCCAGACATTTGCTAGATTAGATATAGCTTGAAAGGGGGAGCTGGGTGTGGGGTAGAAACGAACTATAAACAAGTAAATAAAAGCGTAAGACAATTTCAGACAGTGATAAGGGCTAGGAAGAAAATAAAGCAGGGTAATATTACAGAGTATGACTGTGATGGCTAAAGATAAAAGGTAATGCATACATTTCTATCAAAAGGAGAAAATAAAGAATGTTTATCCACTATTGTGTCAGAGCCTCAGGCTTAGAAATTAACGTGTACCACACCTTCACAGACCAGATTCAAGGCTCTTGAGGTTCTGCCTTGTCCAACAGCATTATCTGCACTCACATGAGGAGGCAAGACTCAAATAAACCTAACAACAGATTCTGTGTACTTTCATCTAAGCTGACAACAACCCTGCCCTGCTCATGGGAAAAAGGAATAAACTGAATTCAACCTCAGTTCCTTCACTGCCCTCTGGTGGAACAATCATAAACTGATCAAAAGAAATTCTAGTAAAATCTGGTAATCTATTAAAATCCAGAAAATTTCTGCCGATATGGGTAGGTGGGTAATCTATCAATCTATCTTTCCAATCCACACAACTGGGTGTTACAGACTCCTAAAGAACTATTTGTATAAGACAAAACAAACATGCTAGACAAGGTGGTTAAAACAAAGGAAAGGCAGATAATGTATGTGAAAGGCAAACAAATGGAGATTTTTCAGCCCCATAAACTTAAGTAGCTGAATATAATGACACTGTAGCATACTAAACACATGCAAAAATAATCTTTCCCCAAACACCAGATCCTAAAATACGAAGAGGGGGTACACCATCAGCATGTTCCAATAGTACCTAGGTGCTTAGAATCCTTAAATATTTTCATTCTGCTTTTATAGAGACCCTTGAAACCATCAACCAAACATATTTCTACAGAGGGAAAAAGTAAATTAAGTTATCTTAATTCTTTGTTGGTAAAAGGAAACACATTTTATTAAGGCTTGGCTTTAATTAAGAAAAGGAAGCCTTCAATTTGGGTTACAGAGAACTGGGTAGACTCACTGTTGCCTGAGTTTCAAAACTGTCTGAAGAAGGAGATGTGAGGGCAGAAAGGCTAGCACATACATGCTGTCATCTCAGCCTCCCCAGAGAAGAGAGGAAAGCAAGGCAAAACTGCAGTGATTTGATGCCAGAGCTAACAGTCTCTAGGACATGGACAAATACATCCGCAGCATACGAATAATCTTTCTGGCTTGGCCACCATTCTGGCCTTGTCATGCTAACCTTTAGAGAAACAAATGCACAGGGCAGACAGCACTGAGTGGTGGCAGTTCCAAATGTAGCAAGAAAGCCCCATGGCTTGAAAGCATTTCATTTCTATGGAAAGAGAACTGTTGATGGTGTTTGTTTTTGCATGGTGATGGGGATTGAACCCAGGGCCTCATACACACTTGGAAAGTGTTCTACCACTGAGCTTATATCCCCAGTCCTGATGGTGTATTTTAAGCAACAATTACTCAGGTACCAAAAAACCCTGGTAACAAGAAAGGGCTTCACTGAGTCTCACTTTCTAAGCAATGCCTTAGAAAATCTAAAAAGTCTCCAAGGAAAAAAGGAAAACTTGGAAGGCAGTGGAAATCCTAGAAAGCAGCTAGTGGTCAGGCAGGGCTTCATCTCAAGAGCCTGCAGGAGGGTTTTACTGTGAGGTCTCAAATCCTTTTAAAAATGTTTTTCAACTGGAAAACCAAAATCATCCCCCAATGTTGGGTCACACAAAGTTGCTTCTACAAAGCTTGTGGTGGCTATTAAAATGTCCTTGTCATCTACACAGTAGCTCAAAAACATAACATCACCCCACTCAGTAAGAGGAGTTGGTTCAGGAAATCAGACATCTATGCAGAATGTTTAAAAATGGAACTGACAAATTAAGCTTGGGGGGGGCTGGGAAAGGAGTCACTTTTGAATTTTTTGCCAGAGGCAGAACAAAATGGATATAAATCTCAGCCAAAATGATTATTCAGACAGCCAGAGTAAAATGACACTTTAGTTATAGAACAGTGGTTTCAAAATACACCCCTTGTTCCACCCTCTTCTTCCAAATACCAACTGCACAATCTTGTCTGAAAGCAAAAGAAAATGGACTAGGTGATTCTCCATTTGTTCTAATGTGAACAGATCTGAAATGTTAAATAATGTAAGGGAGCACTTGGAACTCAGTAGAAATGAGTGCAAGCTATTTCTTTCTTTTTTTTTTAATAGTGCTGGGATTGAACCCAGGACCTTGAACAAGCTAGGCAAGAGCTCTACTGCTGAGTTGTAGACCCTGGCTATATTTCAATGCAGCCCAATGTCCTCAACTACTCTACCTGGACCTGCAATTAGGCTTTAGGGACCGAGACTCACTGCAAACCCTGAAGCCTTCAGCTTCAGGTTGCATTTTCATGGCAATTTGAAAAATGCTTCAATCTGGTATTTAGCTACAGAAATCTGCTTTCGCCAGGAAGAAGTTGTGCAAATGGGGTAAATTTTTCTCACAGAGGACCCCACCAATTAGGTATGAAGAAACTGTTCTAGAAGTGTTTAAAACTGAGGGTTGGAGGGGGAAGAGTACCTTGTTATTTTTTAGGCATGAAAATTCATGCAGAATGTGGATAAGCTTTCTTTTGTAAAGTACATGAGTATTACTCTACACTCAATTATCATAAAATCTAATTTTTTCATTTCATGTTTTATAAACGACTATACACCTATATTCCAAGTTATTAAGTTTATGATTAATGTCAGAATGCCAGAGAGAAAAAATAAAAGCTGCCCTCAGTAGCAAAGGTGTAGAGTAGGATGTGCCTTTAAGCTTGAAAGGGTCATAGGGATTATACTTTTAAATTTAATGACTATCACCCATTCTACACTCATTTTTAAAGACAACATGCCAGCTGCTGGCCTTGCTACCATAAAAAAAGCACCAATTAGATAGAATCTCTAAGAATAAAAGGCACTAAGTTTAAGGATACACTGGGTTCCAGCAAACCAAGAAGCGTAAACCTCCAAGTATATGTTAAGTAATGTGCATGTGGCTTAACTGAATGACTGCACATGACAACCTGCACTTACCTGCCTTTCCTTTCATTTTGTATGATTCCCAGTGAAAACAAAGTCATTCCTTGTCTACTAACCAGTGCTTCCTCCAGGGGCCATTTTATATATAGCACCTTGATGTGGGCAAAGGAGAAAAGTGCATGAACTTGATACCAAAGCAAATCAATATTAAAAGGCTTCTAGTTCTGCCTGTCGCTGCATAATGACTTTACGAACACCAAGGGCACACACACGTCTCTCTGTGCATTCAGTGACATAGAGGGGAAGAGAAAGGAGCCACAATGACTACAAAATCCAGGCAATATGCACATCATCTTGTTATTTAGGTACCAGCTATTTCCAGACCACGAAAGCACAGGTGCTGTGGGGAATCCAGAGGGATTCCTACTGCAAGCATTTAACAGACTGAGACAGCTGATACAAGGGAAGCAGAGTCCAGAGACAAACCGGCTTGGTGTGACCTACTGACTCCAACGAGACACTCTCAGCTTGTCTTCTCTGTGTATTTGGGTCTTCAAACCAGCTGCCCTCAGAGAGGGGTTAGAAGGCACTGCAGCTGCTACCCTGAAATACTGGCTGCTGCCTGCAAGCTCAGAGTGGGGTGAGGGTCAGGGGGTGGCAAACCAGAGTGGTTACTATCATCCTAAGAAACCTTGTTCATGGTCCCTTCGGTTCTAAGGTAGGCACTTGAAAGCCCTCATCCTTAGCTATCAACAAAAGGCTCTGAAAAATATTTCTTCCAAGTATCAGTATGCCCAAGACTCATTGTTCACTAGATAAAAGCATCTGCTTAAAATTTTCCAATAGCCAGCATAGTAGCGCACACCTATAATCCAAGCAATGTAGAAAGGCTAAGGTGGGAGGATCGCAAATTCAAGGCCAGCCTCAGCAACTTAGGCTCTGCCTCAAAACAAAATATTTTAAGTGCTGGGAAAAAAAAATAATTATAAGTGCTGGGGGTGTAACTCAATGGTAAAGTCACCTGGATTCAATTATCAACACCATAAATAAATAAAATAAAAGTTTTTAATAGAATACCATTTTGAGCCACACACTATGGTATGCTCTGCAGTCCCAACTACTTGGGAGGATGAGTGAGGTAGGAGGATCATTTTGGTAACATAAGATCCCATCTTTTCCAAAAAAGAAAAAAGAAAAATATCCTGTTTCTTACAACCTTGGATGGCTGGAAACTCAAAAAATACAGTATACCTCTTAAACTTGTGTCTTAGAATTCATAATGATGAAACAAAACATTAAATCAAAGGCTGGGGATATAGCTCAGTGGTAGAGCACTTGTCTAACATATGGAAGTCCTAAGTTTGATCCCCAGCTCCGCAAGAAAAAGAAAAAACACTCTTCAAACAATTCTATGAGCCAGGCATGGTGGCACATGCCTGTAATCCCAGTGGCTCAGAAGGCTGAGGCAAGAGGATCACGAGTTCAAAGCCAGCCTCAGCAACTTAACAAGGCCCTAAGCAACTCAATGAGACCCTATCTCTAATAAAATACAAAAAGGGCCTGGGGACGTGGCTCAGTGGTTAAATGCTCCTGGGTTCAACTCCCAGAAACAAAAAACCCCCAAAACACTACAAACTAAACTGCCATCATTTTTGTTGTTTCTTTGTGCAATACTAGGGATTAAAGTCAGGGTCTCACACATGCCAGGCTCTATTGCTGTGCTATATCCCCAGTCCCATACGCTCTTTTCTTTTTAAAATCAATACACTTTGGTGTTTCCACTAGACAAAAGTTCCTGATACAGAACAGGCTTGTCTGTCTTTTTAGGAAGGGCCTTTCTTTTCCAAACAGGGCCCCAGTCTCACCCTAAACCTAAAGAACATCCCCCTTATTTCTTTGGTTAAGGGAATTCACAGGGAAACATCAAAGAAAACATCCTGTATGAGAAAACATTTCAGGCCAATATAATTAAGTATACTCCCCAAATCCATCATTTTCTGATGCTCTAAAACTAGAGAAAGGTAAATCAAAGCAAGTGTCCTGCACATAAATGCAAATATGTTAAGTGTTTTCTTAGTAGTATGATAAAAACACTGCAAAACCAGGGGCCCACATTTTCACATCAATCTCCAGGTTTGTACATAATACCCGTAAACACTTCCATATTGCTACCATATGATACAGAACCAAATTCAAGTCACAGTCAAGCCACATTATAGACAAAGTTTTACCTTCAACTTAGTTTAAAATGCAAACTAGATGTCAGAAAAATCAAAAAAGTTTTTAAAATATCTAATTATGTCACAAAGCCAGGAAAGGTGGTGCATGCCTGTAATCCCAGAGATTCAGGAGGCTGAGACAGGATCACAAGTTTGAGGCCAGCCCTAGCAACTGAGCAAGACATTCAGCACCTTAATGAGATCCTGTCTCAGAATAAAAAATAGAAAGTAAAAAGGGTTGGGATGTGGCTCAATGGTTAAGTGTCCTTGGGTTCAATCCCCAGTATATAAAAAAAAAAGGTTGTTACTATGTCACCAAACATTAGAATAATTTCATAGACCTGACATCCTTTAATCAAACTACTGTCAAACTTACATGTGGCTCTGCCAGAAAGAAAACTGGTTGAGATACAAGCTGAAATTTGACCCCAACGATTTATCTCTGAGAATGTGGGCTCAAATTAGCCACCTAATGCTCCATGAGGGAATTAGAAAAGCAGTAGGTGAGCTATAATGCATTGTGCAAATATTAGTTGTTATTATAACATTATTAGCAAAAAGAAGGTGGCTTGTGGGTCATTTCAGAAAAATCCAACCCTCCTTTAGTCAATGAGCTTAGATCGATTTTCCCCTTTTATCTTATACATTATGTATGTTTAAGGAATATAACATGTTACAAGATACAGATGGTAAAATTGCTACTATAGTGGTTAAATTAACATACCATTATCTCACATAGTAACACACCTTCTATTTTCTGTAACAACTGCTAGGGAAGTAATAAATCCGAGAAAGTATTTTCCAAAACATAACTGGAATATTTACTTGGAAAATGTCTTTGTCATCCAAATTGAGAGGCTCCACTTGTAGTGGGGAGAAAAAAGCTAATTTTTATTTCTATTTTTTTTTGAGATGGGGGTCTTCGCTTTGCCCACACTGGTCTCAAACTTGAAATCCTCCTGCCTCAGCCTCCCTATCTGACGGGATTACAGGCATGTGCCACTATGCCCAGCCAGAGTTCACTTTATTCAGTGATAGACGCATGTGCTGCTGCTTCTTGGGTTCTAATGAGAAGAAAAAATACAAAGTAAAATGGAAGAGTCAACCTCTTCCTCCCAAAGAGAAATTCTAGCTCAAACCCCTACTAGATGCATGAACCGGAGGCAAGATATGTGTCCTGACACATAGTGTGCTCATCATCTGTACATCGAAATCCATCCTGAAGGGTTATTGTTGGAGTTTAGTAAGATACATCTGTAGAGAACCTAATGTCAATACTGGAACTTACCACCAAAAAAATAAGTATGCAAGGTAATGAAAATAGCTTGATTTATCCATTCCACAATGTACACAAGTTTGGTTTTTTTGTTTTTCTTGTGGTACTGGGGATTGAACCCAGGGACTTGTGCTTGCGAGGCAGGCACTCTACCAACTAAGCTACATCCCCAGCACCGTACACAAGTATTTAAAACGTAATACAGCATTCCCTTCCTTATCACAGTTGCTTTCTGGCTGTGACAATGGTCATGTGGTTTTAGAGTCTTTTCCTTTATTTTTGTGGTCCTGGGAATTGAACTTAGGGCCTTGTGCATGCTAAGTAAGTGCTCTACCATGGAGCTACATCCCCAGTCCTTTATTTATTTATTTACTTATTTTAAATTTTGAGACAGGGTCTAAGTTCCCCATGCTGGCCTTGAACTTGTGATCCTTCTGCCTCAGCCTCCCAAAAAGTACAGGTATACAGGTGTGAAGGTAGGCACAATACCTGGCCCTGGGTTGGTCTTATTAATTAATTGATTGCAGTACTGGTGATTGAATCCAGGACCTTATGCATGCAAGCTAAATCATCAGTCCCCTGAACTGGTCTTTAAAACCCCAACTGTTTTGTTGGCCCAGTTTTGTGGCCATGGCTTTGGAAACTGTTCCTATACACCAAACCCTGCTAGAATAAAAACTCCCCAAGGACAGGGACCTTTGTTTTGTTCACTAACACGTCCTCTAAAAAATCCAAAACAGAGCCCAATATATAGCTGATGCTCAATAAATACTTGGCAATTAATATTTTTTAAAAAAGAGGTATATGTTAAATGTATGATTTTTTACTTGTCAAATAAAGTGCTACATGCACTCCAAAAGAAAGCAAATAAATATCGAATATTAAGAGTCCTTTCCGCCAGACACAGTGGCACATGCCTATAATCCCAGTGGCTCGGGAGGCTGAGGCAGGAGGATCCTGAGTTCAAAGCCAGCCTCAGCAAGGGTAAGGCACTAAGCAATTCAGTGAGACCCTGTCTCTAAATAAAATACAAAATAGGGCTGGGGATGTGGCTCAGTGGCCAAATGCCCCTGAATCCAATCCCTGGTTCAAAAAAAAAAAAAAAAAAAAAAAAGAGTCCTTTCCCAGTGGGGCACAGTGGCATACCACTGTAATCCCAGTAGCCCAGGAGGCTTAGGCAGGAGGATTGCAAGTTCAAAACTAGCCTCAGTAAAAGTGGGGCACTAAGCAACTCAGCAAGACCCTGTCTCTAAATAAAATACAAAATATGGCTGAGGATGTGGCTCAGTGTTCAAGGGCACCTGAGTTCAATCCTAGTACCTACCCCACCAAACAAAGGAAAAAAAAAAAAAAATCCTTTCCCAGGGTTTAGTGGTAGCTTGCCTAGCATGTGTGAGGCACTGGGTTCCATTCTCAGCACCGCATATAAATAAAGGTCCATCAACAAAAACAAGAGTCCCTTCCCAGTGAGCGTCAGGCACATTTCTGTAATTCCAGCAACTGGGATCTTCATACTGAGGCAGGAGGACCACAAGTTCAAAGTCAGCCTCAGCAACTCAGTGAGGCCCCAAGCAACTTAGCAAGACCCTGTCTCAAAATAAAAAATAAAAAGCACTGGGGATGTAGCTCAGTGGTAAAGTGCCCCTGGGTTCAATCCCCAGTACTGAAAACAAACAAACAAAAAATTCTGAAACCAAAAATTCAGCCACTTACAATGCAAAGTTTCTAAACTGCAGATATGGACAAAGTGAGCACTACTGTTTATTCTCCCCATGCTCACATCTCAGAAGCCTTCCCTAAAATGCTCACTACTCTAAGGGTTGGCAAACCACAGTCTATGAATCAAATTCATTCAGACAACCACCTGTTTTAGTAAGTTTCCCTGGCTGGCACACAATCATGCTCATTTGTTTATATACTATCTACAAAGGCAAATTTGAGTAGTTTTGACAAAGACTGGAGAATCCATAAAGCCTAAAAGATTTACTATCCTTTTTTTTTTTTTTTTTGGTACTGGCTATTGAACTCAGGGACACTTAAGCACTGAGCCAAATCCCCAGTCCTTTTTTGGATTTTCTTTAGAGAGACGGTCCCGTTGAGTTGCTTAGGACCTGACTGGCTTTGAACTGGTGATCCTTCTGCCTCAGCCTCCTGAGCCACTGGGATTACAGGCATGTGCCACCATGCCTGGCACTGACTCTTTATAGAAGAAGACCGCTTTTCTTTTGGAGTACCTGGGATTAAACCAGGAGCACTTTACCATTAACTATATTACCAGTCCTTTTTATTTTGTGACAGCATCTGGCTAAATTGCTAAGGCTGGCCTTAAATTTGCAATCTTCCTGCCTCAGCCTCTGGAGTCCCTGGAATTACAGGCATGTGCCACGGTGCCCTGCTGCTGCCCCATGTATGCTGTCATAGCACCTTGCTCATACTCTTACTACCACAGACTTTACCATATTGTTCCCACTAAGTTAAATATTCTGGAGGATAGAACACAGCTCAATGGTAAAGAATGTGCTTATCATGTACAAGGCCCTGAAATGGATCCCCAGAAGCAACCTCCACATCAAAAACATAAAAAAGCTGCTGCCCTTCACAACTCCCAACAAATGAGATTCCTGAGGACAAGGGCAGTATCATAATCATTCTGACATTTCTCAATACCTAGAAAAGAGTACAAGAGGGACCGCAGATGAAAGAAGAAAACTTAATGACTACTACAGGTCTAAAGAGGCAATCATAAAACTAACAGTTCCCACAGGTTAAGTGACTAACACAGTCAAACCAATTCATTAGCAGCCCAGTTGTAAAAGGAATGCAGTTCTTCAAACTCCCCATATTCTATACTTCCGTCATAGTGTTTAGATCGTTTAATTTTCCAGGTTGGACACTTCTGATTCAACTTCTAGAGCATTTTCTGGTATTTACATAAGCCATCCTTAAAATTTCAGGGCAAGCCAGGCATGGTGGCGCACGCCTGTAATCCAAACGACTTGGGAGGCTGAGTCAGGAGGATCGCGAGTTCAAAGCCAGCCTCAGCAACTTAGTGAGGCCCTAAGCAACTCAGTGAGACCCTGTCTCTAAACAAAATACAAAATAGGGCTGGGGATGAGGCTCAGTGGCCAAGTGTCCCTGAGTTCAACCCCTGGTTCAAAAAAAAAAAAAAAATTTCAGGGCAAGAATTCAACTGTGCCACTTAGTTGGATTTCTTCCTCCAAACCTATTATCTGCCAGAAAACTGAACCAGTTAGAATACTCCTCTATTACCCTAAAGGAGATACTACCACTGACCCCCAGAAAGTCCTTATTTTGAACTGTCTGTTCATCAAAGAGGTGGAGTACAGAGGCTTGCTATGGCACAACTCTGCCAGACTCCTGGACTCAATATCTATATCTTTAGGTAGACAGTGGTTTCCCCTCATCCCCTATGATGTCAGGGCATAATGAGGGTCCCACTGAGTCAGCTGGCTGGCATGCACTACAGCCTGACCTGAGTTATGAGCTTTGGTTTAAAGCACTGCATCCTCCACCATGGCTGTCAAGCTGACCTCAAAGTCTGAATGCCACTGAACCTGACTTTCAAAAAATTAGTGATATACTGGACAAGGTGGCAGACATCTATAATTCCCGCTTCTTTGGAAGCTGATGCAAGAGGATCGCAGGTTTGAGGTCAGCCTTAGCAACTTAATGAGCCACTGTCTCAAGGGAAAAAAAAGGGGGCTGAGAGCTGGGAATGTACCTCAGTGGTAGAGTAGTTCTGGGTTCAATCTCCAGAATCCCCACCAAAGCCAGTAATTTTTTAAAAGGCAGTTAATCACTAGTCGAGGTGGCACAAGTCTGTAATCCCAACAATTTAGGAAGCTGAAGCAGGACTGTGAGTTCAAGGTCCACCTCAACAACTTAGCAATACCCTATCTCAAAAATAAAAAATAAAGTGTTGTGGATGTATCTCAGTGACAAAGCACCCCTGAACTCAATGCCAGTAACCCCCACAAGAAAGATAAAATGGCAGTCATTCATTCTACCCCTCTGGCCTCATCTGACCCCATTCACTATTTTACATGCCCCCTGACACTCAGCAATCATGCACTCTTCCTCTCCACCTTCCACCTGCATCTTTACGATACCTGTATGAGGAAATCACTATCTGCCAAGAGCTAGGTTCAAATATTAATGATAGGCTCATACCTGAGAATATGGTCTTGAAAACATATTCTAATCAAAAGGTTGCAGTCTGTAGGACCAAAAGTAATTCTAACAAAGTTTTTTCTTGGCTAGGTGTGTACCTTTCAATACAACATTTACTTAGCATGCACGAAGTCTGGGATTTATTACCCAGTATCCAAAGGAAAAGAAAATTATTTCTTGCCAAACACAGTGGTTACTTTCCTTCCCACATTCACATGCCTTCTTCCTCTACCAAAATACACAAGCTTAGGGCTAGGAGTGTGGCTCAGTGGTTGAGAGTTTGCCTATCATAAGCGAGACCCCGACTTCAATCCCCAGCACCAAAGAAAAAATATATACAAACATACCTAAACACAGGGATCCAGGCTACTTCTCTCTCTACTTGGTAGTAACTCCACACTTCAACATATTTGGGTCAAAATATGGTCAAGGACCCTGCGAAGAGGTTAGTTCCAAGAATACAGGCCATAATACAGGGTCTATCAACTATACCAGGAATTTACTCATATGTGGGGTTCAACCCTCAAATCACCAGTAAGTCCTAAAGTTATGCTGAATTTTAGCTGTGAAACTGGTAGAACTCAAAAACAAAACAACTGGGTATGGTGGTGCATGCCTGTAATCCCAGCTGGATGCTGAGGCAGGAAGATCACAAGTTCAAAGCCAGCCTCAGCAACTCAGCAAGGCCCTAAGTAACTTACTAAGACCCTGTCTCAAAATAAAAAATAAAAAGCACTGGGGATGTAGCTCAGTGGTTAAGCACCCATGGGTTCCATCCTTGGTACCAAAAAAATAAAAATAAAAATAAAAACGAAGTCAATTATTCCCTCAGTATAACATCATACCTAAAGGTAAGCAGTGATGTTAGTTTCTTTTAAAAAAGATTACTTTGGAGGTGGGCACCATGTCACATGCCTCCAATCATTCCAACTTGGGAGGATAAGGCAAGCAGAAGGATCACAAATTTGAGGATAGGACTCAGCAACTCTGTGAGACCCTGTCTCAAAATAAAAATAAACACGTAAATGGACTGAGGAACATAGCTCAGTGATACAGCACCCCCAAATTCAAACCCTAGTACCAAAATGAATGAATGAATGAAAAAATGAATGTAAAGTTTAGGCCAAGCATAACAACACATGCCTGTAATCCCAGATACTCAGGAGGTTAAGGCAGGGGGATCTCAAGTTTAAGGCTAGCCTGAGCAGCTTAAAAAGACCCTGTCTTAAAAAATAAATAAAAAGGACTGGGGATGTAAATCAGTAGTATAGCAGTTGCCTACCATGGACAAGCCCTGGTTCAATCTCCAATACCACCACCACCAAAAAAAAAAACAACGTTATTGTAAATTCCACTGTATTCTTTTTTCCTTTTCTGGGGACAATGTCTAGAGGCACTCAGAATGGTTCAGCATTTCACATGCCATTGCAAGCTTTCCTACAATACAGTCTTTAACAAAACTAGGCTTTCCTGAACCTCTCCCTGGTAACAGAATTAGTTACCTTTGATCAAAAAAGTTGGGAAGCTGGTGGGGGTGGGTGGGGAGTAAAAATAATAACAGAATGTGTGACAGATACCATTGCCCTGTGTACATGCATGAACGCACAGATGGTGTGACTCTACTTTGTGTACAACCAGTGAAACAATAGCTATACTCCATTTGTGTTCAATGAATCAATAAGTAAATTAAAAAAAAAAAAAAAAAAGTTGGGAAGCTGGGCGTGGTAGCGCACGCCTGTAATCCAAGCAACTTGGGAGGCTGAGTCAGGAGGATCGTTGAGTTCAAAGCCAGCCTCAGCAACTTAGTGAGGCCCTAAGCAACTCAGTGAGACCCTGTCTCTAAATAAAATACAAAATAGGGCTGGGGATGTGACTCAGTGGCCGAGGTGGCCAAGTGTCCCTGAGTTCAATCCCTGGTTCAAAAAAAAAAAAAAAAGTT
>JAJEJO010002278.1:0-12493 GCA_020662805.1 Glaucomys volans | reverse complement strand
GACTCAGTGGCTGAGGGGGGGAAGTGGTCCCTGAATCAAAAACTCAGTTAAAAAAAAAAAAAAAAAGTTGGGAAAACACCAAAAAATCAGCACATGGTATTTGCCCAGGCAGACTTCAAGAGGTTCATGTTGTGAGACCTAAAGTTCTGATGAGACTGCCTGAAACAAAAAAACAGGTCAGCAGGGCATATGCTTCATGTCTGCTAAAATGTGTTTGTGACAGTATCAAGTATGCTTTTCTTAGTGAAGAGCAGAAAACTGTTTAAAAGTCTTGTTTTGTTTTGTGGGTACCAGGGATTGAAATCAGGGGCACTTAACTGCCGAGCCACATCCCCAGACCTTTTTCTATTTTATTTAGAGACAGGGTCTTGCTAAGTTGCTCAGGGCCTCGCTAAATCGCTGAGGCTGGTTTTGAATTCTCGATCTTCCTGCCTCAGCCTCCCAAGCGGCTGGGATTACCACCACACCCAGTTTTTTTTGTTTGTTTTTAAATTATTTTTGTAGTTGTAGTTAGACAGCATGCCTTTATTTTGTTTTTTGTCATTTAAGGATCAAACCTAGTGTCTCACACTTCATAGGCTGCCACCGAGCTACAGCCATAGCCCCCAGCCATTTTTTATATTTTTTATTTAGAGACGGTCTCGCTGAGTTACGAAGGGCCTTGCGAAGTTGCTATGGTTGGCTTGAACTCATGATCCTCCTGCCTCAACCTACCAAACTGCTGGAATTACAGGCATGCGCCACTCTGTCCCACGTGTTTAAGTTTTGAAGATGCACAGTCAGAAAGCAAAATAGAAAAACAAAGCTTCTTTAAGTGATGAAACATCAAAAGGCTTTAAAATAAGGAAACTCTGTCATTTTTCCATTTTCAGCCTCATCAGACCCTTCCACCAGACTTATCTCCAGATTCCATTTTTATTCAGTGGAAGCCAAATCATTCCTCATTACCAGTGGTTGACAATAAGCTCTGTGAATCTCTTCTTTTTTGGTTCCACTTGGTCACTTACTGCTTGCTGTTAGTAATGGAAAATAGGTAAGAAATAGATTGAAAAAAGCTGACAGGCCAGACCTAGTGGTACACATGCCTATAATCTCAGCAACTCAGGAGGCTGAGGTAGGAGGATCCCAAGTTTGAGGCAAGCCTCAGCAACTTAGCAAGACTCTCTCAAAAAGGACTGGGAAGGAGCTGAGAAAGTAGCTCAGTGGTAGAGCACTTGCCTAGCCATAGGTGAGGCCCTGGGACCCTGGACTTGATTCCTAGCATGATCAAAAAAAACAAAACAGCAACAAAAAAAAAGGCTGCGGTCACAAGTCAGTAGTAACATGCCCCTGGGTTCAGGTCCCAATACAAAAATAAGAAAACAAAAAGGCTGACAGGGCAAAGTGTTTACCCAGTATGCACAAAGCTCTGGGTTCAATACCCAGTCTCTCTACAATCCACCACCAAACTCCCAAGCAGGCGCGCGCGCGCACACTCACACACACCAGGTTGACAAACCAGTCAGTGGGTTGGTAAGGAAGGTGAATACCTGAGGATTTCAATTTTCCATGCTTTGTCTCTTTTTCCTGTGCCCACTACCCAAAACATCTCTTGCAGAAAAGTATTCTCTAACATAGGAAAGTGACAAAAAAGACATATCTCATTCAATGTACTGAATAAATTCTTCTAAATAAATAAATAATACACACTGGCCTTGGCTCAGTCATTAAGTCCCTAAGAGTCTCAGAGGCCGAAAAGCACAGCCTCCTAAGTTCTAAGACAACACACTCTGACCTCCAGTATTCAGGCAAGTGTTCAATTAATTATACCACCTGATACCACTGCTCTAGAAAAGCACGTTAATTTTGGTTACCAATAAGAGGTCTCTTAAAAATATCTTTAGACATAGCAGCGCATGCCTATAATCCTAGTGACTTAAGAGGTTGAGGCAGGAAGATCACAAGGTGGAGGTGAGCCTGAGCAACTAGTGAGATCCTGTTTCAAAATAAAAAAGGTTGGGGATGTAGCTTAGTGGTGAGAACACTTGCCTAGCATGTGCAAGACGTTAGAACTGCCAAAAAAAAAAAAAAAAAGTAGAGACGTGACTTTAAAGACTAATCTGCTTGGTTCATTTCTGGGTTCTTCAGAGTAAACCACCCTCACTGAACACAGAACAAAAATGTTTCTCTTTATTTAGAAACATTACTTAGTTTTAGTACTCACTTCATTTTGCCAAACTGCTCTATGAGTTACCTGGGCTAAGCACAGTTGCCCTGCCTGGGCAACTGAAGGAGGAAAGATGGGAGGGAGGGAAAGGAAAAAAACGCTGGGAATTATACTGACCAAATCATATTATTATACTGTATGCACACAAATATTTAACAACAAATCCCACTATTATTTAAATTATAATGCACCAATTTTTAAAAGGGGGTAAAAAAGGGAAGGAAAAACACATGAATTCACAGTAAAAATTTAAGACCTGAGTTCAAATCCTAGCTCTATCTATACACATGACTTTAAACTCATCATTTTCTCTCTGAGCCTCTACTTACTGTTCTGTGAGACAGCAACTATACTCCTATCATAAGAACTGCTGTTAGGGGCTGGAATTGTAGCTCAGGGATAGAGCGTTTGCCTTGCACATGTGAGGAACTAGATTCGATCCTCAGCACCACATAAAAAAAATGAATAAATAAAATAAAGATATTATGTCCATCTACAACTAAAAAAAAAAAAAAAAAAAAACTGCTGTTAGGATTTAACAAGATCTAGTTCACAGGATAGACTACTAGCTTTAAAACCTTGAAGGAATCACTGTTTTCTCATCTGTTAAACTGGGGGGGAAAAAGGTTACTCTAAAGATCACACTGGACCATGCACAGTGGCTCATGCCTGTAATCCTAACCACTTGGGAGGCTGAGGCAAGAGGATTCCCAGTTGAAGGTTATCCTGCCTGGGCAACTGAGCTGAGCAAGACCCTGTCTCAAAATAATAGGGCTGAAGATATAGCTCAGTAGTACAGCACCCCTGGGTTCTACCACAGGAAGAAAAAGAATTATATAGGATGGTTACAAGGATGAAATGAACTATGTCAAAGCTCTTTGTAAACTGCAGAGCACTAGAAAATGGTAAGGGAGGTGTGATCCCCAGCAACATTTACAACAAAACAGATTTTCAGTAAATGTGGTGGTTTCTTTTTGGTACTTGAGCACACTAAGCATGCACTCTACCTCTGGAGCTATATCCCCAGCCCTAATTTTTAGTAAATGTTTGATAAATGCTACACATAAGAATACCTGATTAATGTTGACATGTCCCAAATCTCCTGAGAACACTACTAAACCATGGGTAATCTTTATTCCCAGTGTCTAAGATGCAGAGTAAATTCAAAGAAACTTGTTAATTTCAGGTGGAGCACACCTGAAATCCCAGTGCCTCCGGAGGTTGAGGCAGGAGGACTGCAAATTCAAGGACAGCCTTAGCAACTTAGCAAGACCCCACTTCCAAAAAAAAAAAAAGGGAGCCAGGAGAGGTGGCCCACACCTATAATCCCAGCGCTTGGGAGGCTGAGGCAGGAGGATCGAGAGTTCAAAGCCAGCCTCAGCAACTCAGCAAGGCCCTAAGCAACTCAGTGAGACCCTGTCTCTAAATAAAATACAAAATAGGGCTGGGGATGTGGCTCAGTGGTGGAGTGCCCCTGGTTTCAATCCCCAATAACAAAAAAAAAGGGGGGGTTCTAGGGATATAGCTCAGCTGGGTTCTAGACCCTATTTCAAAGAAAAAAAAAATTCCTATTTCACGCCAAGAGGCTCCTATGGCTTCCATCTCCAAGCAATGATTAAAGTCTTTCTCTGTGAAAGAGGAGCCACAATGGTGAATAACCTGGACCTCAACAGACTATATGATCTTGTACTTTTATTTGAATGCTTCTGTCTTAGAGACAAGAAAGTCAGAACACTTTAACAGCATACAATGTTACTAAGCAGAAGATAAGATGATATGCAAGGAGCTACTAGCATAGATCAGCAATAAAGTACTTGCCTAGCATGCTCAAGGCCCTGAGTTCAATCCCCAACACTGCCAAAAAACAGAAGATATTCAAGACCAGTCCTCTTCCAAGCTTTCTCTTACATCTCATTCCTGGGATAGATATTAAGATTTTTTAGCCTGCAGTGACCTGCCAATTGAAAGTAAAACAGGTTCATTTCCAAGAAGTTGCTAGTTTATACCTTCTCTAGTTGAGCTGTTACTAAGTATTTCTTTTAAAAAATCCTTTTCATTTCCTGCTGGAGCAGAGTAAACAAATATCCAGTTTATATCAACAGGTTAATTAGATAGCACACTTACTATATCATCAAGATAACCAACATATGCTGGCATCTTCCACTGGATGAGTACAGGAATTGTGCTCCTTCAGACTGCAAACACCTAAAACACTATACTACAACAGTTTTCTTCCAGGCATCCCAGAGTATTTTACCTCCCTTTCTACATGCTTAAACAATCCTCCATTTTAAGAAAATCCCAAGTCCATGCTCTTAACAGTGTCATTTAACCAACATGTAAATAACTACCTAGTTCAGCTGTTTTCAGTAACAACCCAGCAAGTGCTCTATAAGTGAATCTCCAAGGAGGAATCATAAAGCATCCCGAAAGGTTGGTTTCAAGGGGAAAAAAAGATACAGCTTACTCATAAACATCTCTGCAAATGAAAGAAGGAATAAATGAAATCCAAAGATAACCCTCCAACTTAATTTTAGTGTTTAGTTTCTGACTCCTCTTCCCAGCAACCTTTTTCAAGACTTGGCAAGCAAGTCATACAGTAAGAAGAGATTTCTGGTACTCCCCAAGCTATTAACATCGTGCTGCTTTCCTGAAAAAGTGAACAAACAATTAGTTTATAATAATGCTGGTCAACAACTAAAACTCACCAGCAGAAAGCAAAATACTAAAAGCAAACACAACCCACAAAATAAAAAACCAAAAGCTATTGCTCTTTGAGGACAAATATATGATGAGAATTGCTTCTTAACTGCTCCTATTTAACAGTGCCATACACCCCAACTCTTTGGCATTAGGGATTGAACCAAGGGCCACTTAACAACTGAACCACATCCCCAGTCCTTATTATTACCATTTTTTTTTTTTTTTTTTTTTTTTAGCTGTAGGTGGACTCAATACCTTTGTTTATTTTTATGTAGTGCTGGGGATTGAACCCAGGGCCTCACCTGTGTTAGGCAAGCACTCCACCACCAAGTCACAACCCCAGTCCTATTTTTTATTTTGAGAAAGGGTCTCACTAAGTTGCTGAGGCTGGCTTTGGACTCACAATCCTCCCCTGCCTCAGCCTCCCAAGCCACTGGCATTACAAGTTACTATAAAGACCCTGTCTCTAAATAAAAATATAAAAGGGATGGGGATGTGGCCCAGTGGTTAAGCACCCTTGGGTTCAATCCCTGGTACCAAAAAAAAAAAAAAAAGGTCCATCCAAAGAGCTATACTCTAGTAGGATGCATCTGACAAGCCAGAGTTTTAAAAATCTAAAGGTTTCAAAGAATGGGACATCCTGAATGCAACAGCCTTCAACATGAAACCCAAGACCCTTCACATCTATCCTTGGCTATCACTAAAGAAAAGTGCATATTTCTCTGGAATCTGATGAGAACTCCATATTTGAGAGTTATGCCTCAGTTACCCACTACTGTCTCATCTGCCTAAGTGTTTCCTTGCTTTGTCAAGAAAGACAAGATAACATACATTATTACAAGACTTCTCTAAAGGGAAAAAAACTTCCACCATACAAATAATTCAAGAAAGGCAGCAGCTACTAAAATCAAAGTCATAACTTACTCACCCAAAGTATTAAACACCTACTCAGTACAAGGCTCTACATTTTCAGCAGCTTAAACATGGTTCCCATCCTTACAGGATAGTTTGGTAAGACAAACATTAGGCAAGTAAATAGTATATAGTTGCAAAAGGGTTATATGTAAGATAACCTTAGATCCCAATTTGCCCAGGACACACCAATCTCTACCTGTTGTCCTAGTATAAAATAAAAGTATCCCCCTTTACTCTAAAAATGCCCCAGAGCTGCGCACAGTGGCCCATGCCTATAATCCCAACAATTTGGGAGGCTGAGGCAGGAAGACCAAAAGTTTGAGATCAGCCTCAGCAACTCAGCAAGGCCCTAAGCAACTTAGAGAGATCCCATTTCAAAATAAAAAAAAATAAAAAGGATTGAAGAATGTAGCTCAGTGGTAAAGCACCCCTGGGTTCAACCCTCAGTACCACCAAAAAAAAAAACCCAACTCTGTTGATTACAAATGATAACTATGAGGAACAGGTATTATGAAAGAGAAAGATGGGGGCAAATTACATTAGCCTGGTGATCAAAGAAGATTTCTCGGAATAAGTGCCATTTAACTGAGTTCTAATGGATAAGGTCCCAATCATTCTGGAAAAAAGTGTGTTCACACTACAGGAGACAGTATAGGCTATAGAAAAGGATTGGGGCATTCTATTATTAATCAACATGAACTTTGGCTAAAAGAACTGAAAAGTCTGAATAGTGACTTGGGTTCCCAGAGATCAATTTGCACACAGAAGATTAAAATATATCCTAAACATCTAAAGAGATGTTAGACCTTAAAATTCAAACATAAAGATAAAAATGAAACTCTAAGGCAGATTTCAAACTTGTGAATCTGAGAAATGGTCCAGTTCTTTACGCAAGAAATACATGTGTGCACATATCCACATTACACAATTTCAGAAGGTTGATAGGCAACACCCCTCATCCAACCTTACCACCACCAAAAGTTCATGCAGACTCCAGATTTTTAAAAGTAAGCTCTCTTTCACAAAAGGTAAAATAGGCTCTCAATGCTATTTGGGTAGTAGTTCTTTGTTTTTTGTTGTTGTTGTTGTTGTTATTGCTGTTTTGGGTGTGCTAGGGATCAAAGACCAGGGTCTCATGCATGCTAAGCAAGCATCCTACCACTGAGTCACTCTCCAAGCCCAAGATACTTCTTAAGGTTTGCAGATATCCAAAAACAGAGAGAAAAAATAAAAATGTTTTTTAAAAAGATATTAGAACAAGCAATCATAAGTCAATGAAAAACACACAACAGTGTATAAAAATCAATGGGGCTCATCTTTCCCACCGTTTTGGAGAGCCAGACCAACCCTTGAGTCCTTACCTTACTAACATTGAGTGAAGCTAGGGGAGGAGGGGTTTCTGTTCGGTCATTAATTATTTCCACATCTGAAACATACTGTAAGTTTATGAGCAAGATGTCTGCATGGTTGGGCTTTCCACTGGAAGAGGGACATTCTGGTGAGAAAATAAAGTTAAGGAAAACAGGGCAGGCAGAGGCACAACCCAAAGAACATAGAAAACACAATTCACACAAGGTTTGTGTAATAGGCATGATGCCACAAGCAAAAGGGTCTCACAAGACTCAAAGCTGTCTTCAGGAAATCTGTTAACCTTCCTCCTGTCCAAACCCATAACCAAGGATTTTATTTTAAGAATTTTAAATCCATACACAACCCACAACTGGAAGCCTCAAAGGGGTTTCTGTCAATTTCTATGGGTTCTACAAAGAGGCATAGAGCAGTTTTAGAGACTTATGCACTCTTTCTCTAGAACCTATGAAACATACAGAAGAGTCAGTACTTTTTCTTCTTGGTATAATACAGTAAGATGCCCTTTTAATTTTTTTTAGGCTTGAGATTTCCCATTTTGCAGAGAAGAAAACTGCACTGGAAAGGAAACTCACCCAAGGTGACCCAACTAGTTAATCTATTCATCCATTCATCCATCCATCCATTCAACTATTTACTAAGAGCCTGCAGTATACCAATTAAAAGTGGAGTAAGTCCTAAGATACTTCCAACTAAACCACTGAAGAAAAAGATTTTAGTCCAGGTGTGACCTCGTGTTTAAAAAAGAAAGAAAATTCAACTGATCTTGTCCTAATTAGTTTAAGAAGACACCTTCTTAAACTAGAAATCTACAACTAGTGGCTAAATGAATTAAAATGCATTCCACTCAAAGGCAGCAGACTCAGTAGGAAACTTCCTTCTGAAATACACCATAAAGGACTACTCCTCAAAAAAAAAAAAAAAAAAATCCAAGAAACCCACCTGTAGCTCTAATAAAAGGGAAACCCTGGCAAATTTATTCTAACCAGGAAGTGTTTTGTTCCCAAGACTGAGTTTCCTGGGGTAATTCAGAATATCGTTTCCACCCCAAAGGTGCAGGCCAGCTTTTCCATTCAGTTTAACACTCTATTTCAAAAAGAAGGGCACGACTATGGAAAAGTCAGGACTCCCATGTGCTGGATTAAGCAAGAGAAAAATGAGATCTTACTGTCACCTGTAACCCACACACCCATACATGGGCCCCTGAAAAACGTGGCAAGCCCTCTCTGAACCAGGCTTCCAATGCAAACATCTCCAAAACGGCAAATTCCAAATGACTGAGAAACCTAAAAACCAACACTCCCCCCATAACAGCACCACGCAAACACAGGCACCAGCAAACGAGCCACCAGTTCAGATACAAACTCTGTCCTGCAGTTACTCTCCTCACAACCAGGCAAGGCCCAAATGGTCACCATCCCACCGCCCTTTCTTGGACCAAATCCCATCAGCAGACACCCGCTCCTAAATTCCGTACCCTTGCCCTACAAACAGTCCCTTACCCTACACACCCCCTCCATGATTTTACCCGCCCCCCACTCCATCCGGGCTCCAAGCCACCAGCCCCCTCCCACCACTACCCCCTCTCCTAATCACTGTGTCCCCTCTCATGGCGTTTCCCCCGAAAAGCCGCCCGCGTGTCAAGCACCCCTCCACCCACTGACCCTCGTTTGGGGCCAATTCCCACAAGGGATGGGAGACACGGACCCCAAGCGGACCAAAGGGCTAGCGGGAGGGGGAGGGGAGCTCGACACCGTGCGCATGCGCCCCGGGCGCCGCGGTAGCCGGTCGCCCCTAGGCCCGGAGAGGGCCCTAGCCGCCGCCGTCGTCCCCCACCCCCCCACCACCGCACCTACACGCTGGCCCGGCCTCGGGCTCCACGCAGAGAAGGATACTTAAAGCCAGCATTTTGGACTGGTAGTCGAAGGCTACCACCTCGCCCTGCAGCCGCTGCTCCTGGCACGTCCGGCACGACACCTGGCTCCCAACGCTGAAGTACTCGCCCGGAGGAGCCGCCATCTTGGGAGAGCAGCCGCGGCCGGCGGCGGCGGCGGCAGCAGCGGGCGAAAGCCGGGCCCCCAGTAAGCGCCGCGCCGCGACGTACGAGGCGTGATGACGTCGGACGCTGGGGCGTGGCCTGGTGCTGGGTGGGGCGGGAGCCTAGGTGGAAGA
This sequence comes from Glaucomys volans, assembly GCA_020662805.1. Classification (NCBI taxonomy): domain Eukaryota; kingdom Metazoa; phylum Chordata; class Mammalia; order Rodentia; family Sciuridae; genus Glaucomys; species Glaucomys volans. Next base: position 3,129 of record JAJEJO010002278.1, on the reverse strand, counting down.
GGAAAGAAGAGGAAATAAAAGGGAATCTGAGCACAGTAATAATGTTTGTGCAACTACTCCTGCTTGGTTAAGTGTATGTAAGGCCCATTTTAGAAGTTAAGAATAAATTACCTCAGTAGAATAAAGAGAGGAAAGAGCTTCAGTCCATTTACTTGCACACCTTGCACCCACACTGTAATGAATGAACTCTATAAAATAATATATATAATCCCCGTTTTACACATGAGGAATCAGAGGCCCAGAGTACTTAATGAGACTCGCTCAAGATGATTTTAACTAATTATAAAAAGGTTGAGAACAGATGATTGGTTATAGCGTTAAAGTGAAATCAATCTCAGATCTGCCATTTACCAAATTATATGACCTTGAGCAAATTACTAAATCTGATCCAGTTTCTTCATTGAGATACAAGGATTACTTATTAAGCATCTAACAACACGTCAAGGTAGGAATCTATGTCCTCATTTTACAGATGAAGAAACTCTTCAACAGGGTCACACTACTGGCAAGGCCATGATCTCTGCCTATTCCTAAAGAAAGTGTTGTTTAATTATGTCCTATACTAGATAATAATACGAACTTCACAAGGTAGGTAGGAAGGTTTAAATGAGATAGTGTATACATGTTTGACACATAATAGGACCTTAACTAATAGTAGTTCCCAGCCAGGTGTGGCAGAAACAAGGCGGGGTGTGGTAGCCACACTTGTAATCCCAGCTACACGGGAGGCTGAGGCAAAAGGATCACACATTTGAAACCAGCCTCAGCAATTTAGCGAGGCCCTAAGCAATTTAGGGAGATCCTGTCTCTAAATAAAATATATATATAAAAAAAAAAGGGCTGGGGTGTGGCTCAGTGGTTAAATGCCCCTGGTTTCAATCCCCATTACTGAGAAAAGAAAAAAAAAAAAAACAAGAATTGGTGTTAGTGACAGTCTTTTGGGTCCCCCACTAATGTCCATCTGGTATAAAATAATTATTTTATTAACCTTACATAAGGTAATATGCAGATGTATATTCAAGCCCATCAAGACCAATTGCCATCCCTAACCCACCCATCCCACAATATGGAAATATTGGAACCTCATGTATGAGAAACAGTTGACCTTTCTCTAGTCTAGAGGGAGGCAAAAGGCCAGCATTGGCATTCCAGAACCTGAACAAAGTTCATAAGTGTTTCCTTGCCCTGTACGAGGCAAAAAACTTCCTGGTGTTGGGAATATTGGACAATCATTGTAATAGTAATAAAAATTCTAGCTGGGTGTGGTGGCACATGCCTATAGCTACTCAAGAGGCTATTACAGGTGGATTCCAAGTTTGAGGCCAGCCTCTGCAACTTAGGGAGCCCTCCCATCTCAAAAAATAAACAGGGGGCTGGGGATATAGCTCAGCGGGTAGAGTGCCTGCCTCACAAGCATAAGACCCTGGGTTCAATCCCCAGCACCGCAAAAAAAATAAATAAATAAATAAAAATAAACAGGGCCAGGGATGTAGCTCAGCGGTGTAGCACCTATGGATTCAATCCCCCCCACGCACACGCACATGCGCACACACACAAAATCTGTTCCTCATACTTGTGTATTTTCAGAGAGATTTTATGTTTCATCCTTGTTCTGGCCCCTATAACAAGTCATTTTGCAACACCAATCCACTTTTATATAACACTGTTATTACAATAGTCCCCCCTCATGATTCCTGAAACCCTGGAGAGTACTGAACCCTATATATACTGTGTCTTCCTATACATACATATACCTCTGGTAAAGTTTATAAATTAGGCACAATGACAGATTAATGTGCTGGGTGCAATGGTGTATGCCTACAATCTCTTCAACTCAGGAGGCTGAAGCAGGATGATCACAAATTGGAGGCCAACCTGAGCAATTTAGCAAGGCCCTAAGTAACTTAGCAACTTACATGTCTCAAAATAAAAAAGAAAAAGAACTGGGGATGTTGCTCAGTAGTTAAGCACCCATAAGTTCAATTCCCAGTACTAAATAATAAAGTAATAATTAATAAAAATACTCATAACAATATATGGTAATAAAAGTTATAAGAATGTGGTGTCTCTCTGTCTCTCAAAGTATTTTATACTTTTGCCTTTTCATGTAAAGGAAACACTTTGAGACTTCCTTTTGGCATATCCAAATTGCCAGCATCACTACTCTTTATTTGGGGGTTTTTGGTACTGGGGATTGAACCCAGGAGCATTTACCCACTGAGCCACATCCCCAGCCCTTCTTAGTTTTTATTCTGAAACAGGATCTTGATAAATTACTTAGGACCTCACTAAGTTACTGAGACTGGCTTTGAACTTGAGATTCTCTTGCCTCAGACTCAAGTTGCTAGGATTACAGACATGTGCCAACCCACCTGTCTGTTTGTTGGTACCAGGGATTGAACTCAGGGGCACTGAACCTCTGAATCACATTCCCAGCCCTTTTTAGTTATTCTTTTGAGACAGGGTCTTGATAAATTGTTAGGATCTCCCTAAATTACTAAGGCTGACCTTGAACTTGTGATCTTCCTGCCTCAGCCTCCCAAGTCATTGGACTTATAGGTGTGGGTTACAGTGCCTTATCTTTTTATTGGTTGATTGATCGATTGCAGTTCTGGGCATTGAACCCAGCTATATCACTGAAACAGGGTCTCACTATGTTGCCCAGGCTGACTTTAAGCTTGCCATCCTCATGTCTCACCCTTCTGAATGACTGGATTTTAGGCATCTATCACTATACCATTTGCCAGAATCACTACTCTTATGCTTTGGGGTCATTATTAGGTAAAATGAGAGATGCTTAAACACAAAGCACTGAGTAGTGATAGTTGATCTGATAACCCAAACATCTATTAAGTAACAAAGGGGTAGGTAGTATATACAGCATAGATACACTAAACAAAGAGAATATTCATATCCCAGGCTGACTGGAACAGAATAACAGGATATTCCGAGATGCTACTCAGAACTGTATGCAATTTAAAACTTATGAATTATTTCTGGAATTTTCCATTTAGTATTTTCACATATAGGTTGACTGCAGTAACTACTATCATGGAAAGAAAAACCACAGGTGGGGAGAGAGATGTTAATGTATAGGATTCCTTTTGTGTGTGTGTGTGTGTGTGTGTG
>JAJEJO010002276.1:18829-95133 GCA_020662805.1 Glaucomys volans | reverse complement strand
AAGAAGAAGAAAGTACTTATTTGGAATCATTTCTCCAAAAAGGTGTTTTTTTTAGCCTGAGAAAATAAAGAGATATTTCTCTGCTGCTGCCACCTTGTGGATTAATACGTATGAACAGATTTAAAAAGAGTTAAAATATTGTGAATATTTTCTTATATTTTAAAGAGTTATCCAGCAATAACATGACTACTTATTTAGAAATAAATATTTATATTTATCATGATATTTATTATACATGGAAACCATAAGAACATATTTCATTTCACAATTATTTATGCTTAAATAAATATGCATTATACAGCATAGGTTCACAGATGTTTTATCTTGAAGGACTCTTAGCAATTGATACATAAATACTAATCTCAACAAGTATTTTAGTTATATCAGTGAGAACATCAGGGAACAGCAAAAATGCCTTTGCTTTCTACCACACCATGATTAGAAAAAAGAAAAAAAAGGATAAGTATAAACTATAGGACAGACAATATCAGGAAATAGAATTTTCTTTTTTTTTAAGTTATAAAGTTATTTATTTTATTTTTATTTTTTAAGTCATTTACTATAAAAGCCACCTTATAAAGGGGTTACATATCCACACGATGCACAAATCTAAATGTAGGCCAAAAAAAATATAAGGAAAAAAAGGTAACATGACATCTTCAAAAGAATGCAATAAATTTTCATCTATTTTTTTTTATTGAATGGTTTTCTTAGCCCTTTCCTTTTTCGTCCCTTTAGGAACTCCCCAAAAAATATGTATATGTATTCATTTATTTTTTTTTATTTTAGTTCATTGTACACAACTGGAGTACAATTATCATTTTTCTGGTTATACACAAAATAGAATCATACAGTTTGCATATTTATACATATACATAGGGTATAGATGTTTGTCTCATTCTCTTTCCTTCCCTGCCCCCACCCCTCATTTTCCTCTATACAATCCATCCCTGCCTATAGTGAATTGGGCTGCTATGAACATTGATGTGACTTCATCATTGTAGTATGCTGATTTTAAGTCCTTTGGGTAGAGGCCAAGGAGTGGGATAGCAGGGTCAAATGGTGGTTCCATTCCGAGTTTCAAAGGAATCTCCACACTGCTTTTCAGAGTGGCGCACCAATTTGCAACCCCACCAGCAATGCATGAGTGTACCTTTTTCCCCACATCCTCGCCAACACCCGTTGTTACCTGTATTCTTGATAATAGACATTCTAACTGGGGTAAGATGATATCTTAGGGTAATTTTGATTTGCATTTCTCTTATTACTAGAAATGTTGAACACTTTTTCATATACTTGTTGATTGCTTGTAGATCCTCTTCTGTGAAGTGTCTGCTCATTTCCTTAGCCCATTTATTGATTGGGTTATTTGTATTCCTGGGGTAAAGTTTTTTGTGTTCTTTATAGATTCTGGAGATTAGTGCTCTCTCTGATGTGTGTGTGGCAAAGATTTTCTCCTACTCTGTAGGCTCTCTCTTCACACTGTTGATTGTTTCCTTTGCTGAGAAAAAGCTTTTAAGTTTGAATCTATCCCAATTATTGATTCATGCTTTTATTTCTTGTGCTTTGGGAGTCATGCTAAGAAAGTTCGGTCCTATGCCGACATGATGAAGATTTGGACCGACTTTTTCTTCTATTACGTGCAGGGACTCTGGTCTAATTCCTAGGTCCTTGATCCATTTTGAGTTGAGTTTTGTGCAAGGTAAGACATAGGGGTTTAGTTTCATTTTGCTGCATATGGATTTCCAGTTTTCCCAGCACCATTTGTTGAAGAAGCTATCTTTTCTCCATTGTATGTTTTTGGCACCTTTATCTAGTATGAGAAAACCATATTTATGTGGGTTTGTCTCTGTGTCCTTTATTCTGTACCATTGATCTACCTGTCTATTTTGGTGCCAATACCATGCTGTTTTTGTTACTATTGCTCTGTAGTATAGTTGAAGGTCTGGTATTGTGATACCTCCTGCTTCACTCTTCTTGCTAAGAATTGCTTTAGCTATTCTGGGTCTCTTATTCCTCCAAATGAATTTCATGATTGCTTACTCTGTTTCTATGAGGTCCGTCATTGGGATTTTAATTGGAATTGCATTGAATTTGTATAGCATTTTTGGTAGTATGGCCATTTTGGCAATATTAATTCTGCCTAGCCAAGAATATGGGAGATCTTTCCATCTTCTAAGATTTTCTTTAATTTCTTTTTTTAGTGTTCTGTAGTTCTCATTGTAGAGGTCTTTCACCTCTTTGGTTAGATTGGTTCCCAAATATATATATATATATATTTTTTTGAGGCTATTGTGAATGGAGTAATTTTCTTAATTTCTCTTTCAGAGGATTCATCACTTATGAATAAAAATGCATTAGATTTATGAGCATTAATTTTATATCCTACTACTTTACTGAATTCATTTATGAGTTCCGGAAGTTTTCTGGTGGAATTTTTTGGCTCCTCTAAATATAGAATCATGTCATCAGCAAAAAGGGATAGTTTGAGCTCTTCTTTTACTATTCATATCCCTTTAATTTCTTTGGTCTGTCTAAAATTGCTCTGGTTAGATTTTCAAGGACGATGCTGAATAGAAGTGGGCATCTAGAGGGCATCCCTGCCTTGGTCCATCGGGGGAATGCTTTCAATTTTTCTCCATTTAGAATGATGTTGGCTGTAGGCTTAGCATAGATAGCCTTTACAATGTTTAGGAATATTCCTACTATCCCTATTTTTTCTAGTGTTTTGAGCATGAAGGGATGCTGTATTTTATCAAATGCTTTTTCTGCATCTATTGAAATAATTATGTGGTTCTTAACTTTAAGTCTGTTGATGTGGTGAATTACATTTATTGATTTCTGGATGTTGAACCAACCTTGCATCCCTGGGATGAAACCTACTTGATCATGGTGCACTATCTTTTTAATATGCTTTTGTATGCAATTCACTAAGATTTTGTTAAGAATTTTTGCATCTATGTTCATTAGGGATATTGGTTTGAAATTTTCTTTTCTTGATGTATCTTTGTCTGGTTTTGTTATCGGGGGGTATTGGCTTCATAGAATGAGTTTTGAAGGGTTTCCTCCTCCTTTATTTCATGGAATAATTTGAGGAGTATTGGAATGAGCTCTTCCTTGAAGGTCTTGTAAATTCGGCTGTAAATCCATCTGGTCCTAGACTTTTCTTTGTTGGTAGGCTTTTGATGGCTTCTCTATTTCATTGTTTGAAATAGATTTATTTAAATTATGTATGTCCTCTAGTTTCAGTTTGGGTGGCTCATATGCCTCTAGGAACCTGTTGATGTCTTCGAGATTTTCTATTTTGTTGGAGTATAAATTTTCAAAATAGCTTCTAATTATGTTTTGTATTTCAATAGTATCTGTTGTGATATTTCCTTTCTCATCACAAATTTTAGTAATTTGAGTTTTCTCTCTCCTCTTTGTTAGTGTGGCTCAGGGTTCATCAATTTTGTTTATTTTTTTCAAAGAACCAACTTTTTGTTTTGTCAATTTTATGAATTGTCTCTTTTGTTTCAATTTCATTGATTTCCTCTCTGATTTTAATTACTTCCTGTGTTCTATTACTTTTAGTGATGAACTGTTCCTCATTTTCTAGGGCTTTGAGCTGTAATGTGTGGTCATTTATTTGTTGACTTTTCATTCTTTTATTGAATGCACTCCATGCAATGAATTTTCCTCTTAGCACTGCTTTCATAGTATCCCAGAGATTTTGGTATGTTGTATCTTTGTTCTCGTTGACCTCTAAGAATTTTTTTATTTCCCTCCTAATGTCTTCTGTTCTCCATGCATCATTCAATAGCATATTACTTCATCTCCAGGTGTTGGAGTAGTTTCTGTTTTTTTATTTTATCATTGATTTCTAATTTCACTCCATTATGGTCTGAGAGAATACAAGGTAGTATCTCTATCTTTTTGTACTTGCTAAGAGAAGCTTTGTGGCATAACATAAGGTCTATTTTAGAGAAGGATCCATGAGCTGCTGAGAAGAAAGTGTATTCATTCATTTGATGGATGGAATATTCTATATATGTCTGTTAAGTCTAAATTTTCCATTGTGTTATTGAGTTCTTTGGTTTCTGTGTTCAATTTCTGCTTGGAAGATCTGTCCAATAGTGAGAGAGATGTGTTAAAATCTCCCGGGATTATTGTGTTTTGGTCTATTTGGTTCCTGGAATTAAGAAGGATTTGATTGACATACATGAATGCACCATTGTTTGGGGCATAAATATTTATGATTGTTATGTCTTGCTGTTTTATGCTTCCCTTAAGCAGTTTGAAATGCCCTTCTTTATCTCTTCTAACTAATTTTGGCTTGAAGTCCACTTTATCTGATATGAGGATGGAAACCTCTCCTTTTTTACTGAGTCTATGTGCGTGGTATGTTTTCTCCCATCCTTTCACCTTTAGTCTGTGAGTATCTTTTTTTATGAGATGCATCTCTTGGAGGCAGCATATTGTTGGATCTTTCTTTTTAATCCAATATGCCAGTCTATGTCTTTTGATTGAAGAGTTCAGGCCATTAACATTCAGGGTTATTATTGAGGTATTTGTATTCCCAGTCATTTTGGCTTATTTTTGGTTTTTAAGTTGACTTGGTTTCTCCTTTATTTGGCTATACCTTTAGGGTAGTTCCTCCCTATGCTGACTTACATTGTTGTTTTTCATTTCTTCCTCATGAAATATTTTGTTTAAAATGTTCTGTAGTGCTGGCTTTCTATTTGTAAATTTTTTTAGCTTTTGTTTATCATGGAACGATTTTATTTCATCTTCAAATCTGAAGATAAGTTTTGTTGGGTATAAGGTTCTTGGTTGGCTTTCTTTCATGGCTTGGAAAATGTTGTTCCAGGCCCTTCTTGCTTTTAGGGTCCGGGTTGAGAAATCTGCTGATAACCGTATTGTTTTCCCCAAGAATGCAATCTGATTTTTTTTCTCTCACAGCCTTTAAAATTCTATCTTTATTTTGTATGTTAGGTACTTTCAGTATAATGTGCCTTGGTGTTGATCTATTGTAGTTTTGTACATTTGGTGTCCTGTTGGTCTCTTATATTTGATTTTCCATATCATTCTTAAAATGTGGAAAATTTTCTAATATTATTTCATTAAATAGATTATTCTTTCCTTTGGTCTATGCCTTCCTTAATCCCAATAACTCTCACATTTGGTCTTTTCATGATATCCCACAATTCTTGTAGGTTCTGTTTGTGAATTCTTACCATCTTCTCTGTTTGGTCAACTTTGTTTACGAGATTAAATATTTTATCTTCACTGTCTGATGTTGTGTCTTCCAGGTGATCTAGCCTGTTGTTTATGCTGTCTATTGTGTTCTTAATTTGGTTTATTGTTTCCTTCATTTCCACGAGTTCTGTTTGTTTTTTTCAGAATCTCTATCTCTTTATGCAAATGATCTTTAGCTTCCTGTAACTGTTCTTTTAACTGTTGATTGGTGTGATCATTCATTGCCTGCATTTGCTCTCTCATCACATAGTTTGCTTCTCTGATCATTTTAATTATGTGCACTCTGAACTCCCTTTCTGACATTTCTTCTGCCCTGCTGTCATTGGATTCTGTTGATGTAGCATCTAGGTTTATTTGAGACGCTTTCTTCCCCCATTTTCTCATGTTGCTCATGTATCTTCCCCTCTATACATGAGATTCTGAGGTATTGCAGCTTCCATCCTATAGACTTGTGGTGTCCCTGCAGGTTTCCAATACCTCACCTTCTAGTCTTCAGTAACACTCGATCTCGGGCTGGGGCAGTGTAGGGTATGTCTTGGCCTCCTGGCGGCTGCCCCCATGCGGAAATCCCATGAGAACACTTAGGGCTGACCTACTAGATGCAGAGGTCTCAGGCCTCTGTGCTGGGCTGAGCCTGATGTTTGTCTCTGTGCCTGCCTCCCAGACCTGGAAGTCTCGTGGGACTTAGCGTGGCGGAACCCAAACCTCTGAGCTCAGCCTCCCAGAATGGGAAACTCAAGTGTCTCCTGTGCCTGCTTACCACATGCTGAACTCTCCCACTCTTCTGGGCTGTGCCAGCTGCCCCCATGTGGAAATCCCACGGGAACACTCAGGGCAGATGTAACAGGTGCAGAGGTCTCAGGCCTCTGCTCTGGGCTGAGCCTGATGTCTGTCTTTGTGCCTGCCTCCAGGACCTGGAAGTCTCAGGAAACAGAACTTCCTAAAATTTTATAATAATTAGAATGATAGTGATAAAAATATAAAATTAGAATGATATATTACATTTATATTTTTAGTGCCTACCACGTATAATGCTCTTTGGGCAATCAATTTTCTTCTTCTCTCCAGTGGTAGAATCTTCACTTTCTAATTCATCTCATTTAGCTAGTTTCAGAATTCCTTAAAGGCAGGCATGGCTATATGACTAAGATCACACTAAGGTATGTAAGGTCCAGTCATGTGGGCAGTTTTCAGATCATCCTAAAAGGACAAATTGTGCCATTTCTTTTTCCAAAATGTAAATATAGAAGTGAGTTCTTTTGGACCATGTAAATGAAGAAAAATGCCAGAAATGACAAAGCAAAATGTTAGGATCAAACTTGGCACCCTGACACCATGGAGTGACCACCCTAGACCAGAACATACACTCACCAAGTGTGAGAAAAATTAACTTCCACATTACTTCTGCTATTTTGGGACTCTTGTTTGTTTGTATTTTGGTACCAGAGATTGAACTCAGGGGCACTCATCTACTGAGCCTAGCCCTATTTGGTATTTTATTTAGAGACAGGGCAGGGTCTCACTGAATTGCTTAGTGCCTCACCATTTCTAAGGCTGACTTTGAAGTGATGATCCTCCTGCGTCAGCCTCCCCAGCTGCTGGGATTACAGGCCTGCACCACCACACTGGCTATTTCAGGATTCAACTCTAGCTCAACTTACATATGAACTAGTAAAAATATGACAAATTTTTAAATGGATTGTTAATTTTGGATGCTGCAGAAAGGGAGTGTATGTTAGGATACCAGACTTTCATGTTACGTTCAATTTTCATGTAAATTACAGATAGGGTGTTTGAAAAACAGAAATTTACTACCCAGTCCTGGAGACTGAAAGTCCAAGATCTGGAAGTCATTAAGATTGTTTCTTCTGGACCCTCTCTGGCTGACTTACAGTAGGCACCTTCTCATTGTGTCCTCAGGAAGTCTTTCTTTTGTGCACCAGCTTATCTGTGTCCTAACCTACTCTTCTTGTAAGGACATCAGATTAACTGATACAGATCCATCCTAATAACATCATTTTAACCTAATTACCTTTTTAAAGACCCTATCTCTTGTTGCAGGACTGTAATCCCAGCTCAGGAGGCTGAGGCTGGAGGATTGAGAATTCTAAGTCAGCCTCAGCAAAAGTGAGGCAGTAAGAAACCCAGTGAGAACCTGCCTCTAAATAAAATACAAAATAGGACAGGGAATGTGACTCAGTGGTCCAGTGCCCTGAGTTTAATCCCCATTATCCCCGCCCCCCCAAAAAAGTCTCCATCTCACACTCTGATGTACTGAGGGTTAGGATTTCAACAAAATCCATATGTTGCAACTCATGAGATGCAACTCAACCCTTAACAGAGTTTAACTGTTTATTGATTAAAATGAAAATACTATATAGCCAATACTTTAAATCAAGATGCCAGTAAACTAAACTCAAATAAAATATGGTTCCTCTTAAAGAAAAATATCAAAACTCCGTGCTTGTCTTCCGATTAATAATTTCTGTTTTCTTTGATCTGACTGATTACATCTTCTTTTCTCCTTTTCAGTTTCCGTTTTCAACTCTGAAAGCTTGGTCAACTTCTCACTCTGCACCTACACCCCTCATGTTTGGTCCTTTAACCTTCTCACTCCTGTATATACACTGAATCTTTAGGAAGAGTCATTCAGTCACATAGCTTCTAATCTACACATTCCCAGGCTCTTATGATCATAACTTGCCTACCTGACATTGCTTCATGATAATACAATAGGTATCTCAAGTGTAACATGTCCCAATGGAACGCTTGACATTTTCTCCCAAGCCTTCCCCACAAAGCTTTCTCATCTTCCTAAATGACACCACTATCCACAAGTTTCTCAAAAATCATATTCTAGGAATAACCTTCAGCTTGTCTTATTCATCACCCCTAATTCTCCCCCGAAATTGAATAAATTCTTCTACCAAAGCACACTTAGATTGCACTCCTTCTTACCATCTCTCCCAGAGCAATGGTAGCTCCAGCATCACAACCTGTCACTCTTAGTTGGTCTTGTGCTTCCACCCCTGCTTCCTACAGTGCATTATCCCCTCCGCAGCCAGTCATCTAGAAATAACATAAACCAGATTATATTATCCTCTTGTTTTAACCCACTGATGGCTCCCCACTTTGTATGGAGTAATATCTAAGTCCCTGTCCATGGCCTGTGAGGGACCCCACAAGATCATCTCCCATCAATCCCTTTGACTTCAACTCATGATGCCCAACCTCACACTATTCATTCTCTCCTTTGCATTCTTTTTATTCATCTCCAGTTTGGGGTATTTTCAATTGCTATTTCTATGCTTAGAATGCTTTTCTTCCAAAAGGTCATTCAGGTGACATTTCTAATGTTATCTTTGAGTGTCTACCCAGAGTTGGCCTGAATCCAAGCAATCATTCGTTCATATCATTCCTTTTTATTTTTTCAGAATAAGTACTTAGCATTGTCTGAATTTGCTTAGTAAATTTATTTTTTTTTATTTAGAAACTATTTGTTTTTCTTACTAATAACATCAGCCATCTGAAATCAGGGACTTTATCTACTTTGTTCAACATTGTATTCCTAATATATAGTTTGGCAATAAACACTGTTGAATTAGTAAGTGGATAAATGGTGTAACCTGCCTTGAGGAATGTATACTATTATGATAGGCATTTTAGTCCATTCAATATGTTGTAACAAAATACATTAAAGGAGGTGGCTTATGAAAAACAAAAATTATTTCTCACAGTACTAGAGACTGGGAAATCCAAGATCAAGTTGCCAGTAGATTTGGAGGACTTTCCAGTTCATAGGGAGCACTTTCTAGCTAAGTACACATGTGGTAGAAAGGTCAACTAGTATTCTGAGGTCTCTTTATGTATAAGGTACTAATGCATTCATTAAAGCTGTTTCATAACAACCATAACCCACAGGACTCACCTCCTAAGAGCCACCAATCACATTGGTGATTAAGTTTCAACATGTGAATTTGGGGATGGCACAAACATTCAGATCATAGCACAAGGACAGAAATTATGTTAACTAGGGCTTACAGAAGGCAGTATAATGCAGAAGGTCAAGGCTTAACTCAGGAGATTTGTAGAATTTCCTCCTTTGAGTCAGATTTAGATATCCAGTGCTCCTCATAGGGGATATCTTTCATGTTCACCCATAATAAAATGGTCTAAAATCTTTACCTCTTGAACTAACCATTTTCTTTATATACAGATATAACTAACAGCTTATTTCCTAAACATCATCTCTAAATTCCACAAGCTCCTCAAATTCAACATGTCTACAAAATAATGCTTTGTTTCTTCCTCCTTCTTAATTTGAAAGTGGAAAACAACCTGGAAAGTTTGGGTTTAATTCCATTACATGATATGCAACATTAAGCAGCTCATTGTACTTTTCTGGGTTGCTCCATCTTTAAACTGCAATGATACATCTGGGCAACCTCCATACTTGTTATAACTTTATATAATGAAAATACTGAGTAAAGGTAAGTCGTTTTTCTCTTCAAATCACTACCACTAAGTAGTTACAAGATTGACCTGGCAGCCAGTCATCCTATTGGACCAGAGTGGTCATGGTCAAATGAACTTTGGAAGGTCATTTTCTGAGAAAATCCACCATTCCAGGCACACTCCTTGGAACTCAAGAATATTCTTAGGCATGCCTCTGAGGATCATATTCTCTGCTTATGCACCAGATAATTGGGAATTCATGACCAAAGACTACCTGCATTTCCCTCCATGGTATGTCAGTTTCCTAAATCTGATTTATGTTTTAAGATTCTAATTAGTAGCTTTGAAGAGACCCTAGAATACTTACATCTTGTCAATTGATGGTTTTTTGTTTTGTTTTGTTTTGTTTTTTGTGGTGCTGGGGATTGAACCCAGGGCCTTGTGCATACAAGGCAAGCACTCTACCAACTGAGGTATATCTCCAGCCCCAATTGATGCTTTTTATTCTGAATAAGTGTGTGTGTGCATGCCTGAGTGAGTGCATGCGTGTGTGTGTGTGTGTGTGTGTGTGTGTATTTAGAAAGAGAGAGTCTTTGATTCAATTTATTTTCTCCCTGGTGTATCCTGTTGTTGTTCTTCATATTTGGGGAGTGATTGAAAAGTGTCTAAGAAGAGGGATTGCTTCAATACCAGAAACTCACCCTATCCCCACAGAAAGACATCATGAAGATTAATCTGGCTGCCATTGCTTAAGAAATGTACTGCTCATGTAGCGCCAGCAAGAGTCTTTAAAACCCCTGAAAGAGTTGGAACAAAATGCCAAGTGCTACAAATATTCTATTTCTTTGATTAAGAAAATGCAGTACAATAAATAAATAATAGTTATTATTCATAATATAGGCACTAAACATGGCCAGATAGTGAAATTTACTTTATTTATTAGAAGAAAAAAAACATGCTGGGGTGGGTTAGCTAGTAGAAGGAATTAGAGCCAAGGGAAGCTGGCCATGGAAAGTTAAAGTGATTCTCTTTCTTAATGGATAATCCCACAGAGCTACCCACAGCATGGTGAGGAATGTCCTTTGAGGCCTCCCACAAAAGATGCGCTTATGATCAAAGTTCATTATTACACAGTAGAGAAGACTCAGGATAGTCCTAGAGAAACACAAATAGAACATATATAAGAAGAATGCAAGACTGACATTACTGTCACTGTTCATGTGCATGGTAGGATGGAGGACTGAGTTACTATGTCACTAGCAGTGAGAACAACAAACAGAATAAGTACACAGATTAAATTTAAATTATAGTTGCAACATATAATGCAAAGAGAACAAAAAAAGGAAAAAAAAAACCCACTGGATATATCCCCTAGGAAGGGCAAAAGAGCTTTTAATCCTTAGAAGAGAAAGAATACACAAGTTCTCTTAGCAGTAGGGCAGGGGGATGATAAAAATGAGGGTTTAGGTGCACTTATAAGAGGGGGAAAAACAGTGGCACCAATTTTCTTGATAGTCTTTCTCTGTTGAACAATAAGGGGGAGCCATGAGGAGGAAACTTCCTGTTGTTCTCTTCATCTGATTCAAGAGACAAGGTATCTGAGTTTTTCCCGCTGGGTCACTTCACAATTTAAAAGGGGCAAACGATCAGGCTGAAGGTCAGGAAAATACAAGACTGCTATCACTGCTTATATATTGAAGAAGAAAGCAAGGTCCTGGGAAGGAAGGATTGAGATGTGTAGCATTATCTCAGAGAGAAGTGGAATTGAGAGCCAAAGCAATCTGAAATTTATAACTTTACCAAATTTGGTCACCTGAAAGAAGAGTATTCAATGAGATTCACTAAAGGATCCAAATAGCGGAGCTGAAAAATTCTGTACCCATTACTTAGTTTTGTTTTCATTGACTATCAGAAAGTTTTTCTCATTTTGTGTTTTCAAATCCTGTGGCAGAAAAGTTCCTTAAGTTAAATCAGTGTGTCTTGTGAATGCATCTAAAAATTCAAAACTATTTTGGATGGTTTCCATCTTTGATCAAGAGACAACTTTATATTGGCCTGCTTACTAAGTAGGAGTGGAGGAGGGCCAATGAAAGGCAGAGATTCATTATTTGCACCCAAAATGGTAGTCCCAGAACCTACAACAAATGATCCCAGCAAGACAGTTTATTCCTAGTTAACCTTTGTACCATTGCTTCTATGTGATGCTGAAGTTGACTGAAAAAATTTTCCAAAAACAATGTAGTGTTTAGTTGGTCAATAAAAAGCTATTAATAGAAGTAATTGGAAACTGATCAAAGTTTCATCTTCCATGACAGAGAGCAATTTCCTCAGTTACTTCCTCAACCATCTAACTTTGTGATTGGTTTAAATGAGAAAATAAATTAATAATCCTATATGCAGTAGGATTGAATATATTGCCAACAGAGAAACTTGAATTCATATTTACTCTTACTCTACCACTATGACAGTTTTTAGATCTATAAAACACAGTTTTAAATTTCTATCAGGTTATAACTAGAACAACCCTAAAAAGAATTCTGAATCTAATTTGGCTACCATTATCGACATGAAACTCACTCAAAATCTGGTGGATAGTGAGGGTAACCTCTGATAATAGAAGCCTGTGATGATGTGGGATTAAACCTTGAGACTTAGCAATTTGTGACAGGTTGACATATTTAACTTCGTAGAAATGTTACAGGCCAGGCTATGTGGGCAATGACTAACCAGACTCCATTTGACCCTGAGACTCCATGTTTTGTAGGAAATGCTTCTCATGTGGGAACACCCCACCTCTGTACCCATCAACAGTTGCTTAGCATAGCATGTTTGGCAACACAAAATGGCAATTCTTACATAATGAAAAATTGTTCTCTTTTTGATTCCTATTTTTCTTAAACAATGTACCATGTCAACAGCAATTGTCTAGATGTTAGTAACCATTCTTTAACTTGTGCCCAACTAAGGCCATTTTGACCCACTTCCCCTTCTGCTTATGATTTTAGAGCTCATGATGTTAGTCTGTAGTTTTGAATCATAGCAACAGACACTTATGATTGATGTACTGACTTATGATACAAAAACCCCTGCAACCCTATGGTCAGGGCTGTTCTCCCAATAGCCATTTTTGGGGCATTGTGTGAGACAGTCAGCGGATGGCTAATAAAGACTCTCAGATTCAAAATTCTCAGTGGTGAGCAGTCTGTTCTTAAAATTGCGCCCCACAACACAATTATAAATAAGACACTTGTAATAATTCTGGAAGACATGTTGAAACACTCCATTAGATGGTGATGGAAAAATTATAAATTGATATAAAACATTTCTGAAATAATTCAACAAACATCATAAGATATATTGTTTATGTTTTTCATGAATAATTGTCTTACTAATAATATGTCATAAGGAAAAAATAGAAATTTAATGAAGTATTAATGTAAAATTATGACTAATATCACATTATTTGTAATATTGCATTAATTGGAATTGACTTTAAGAGTTAATACCACCAGGCACGGTGGTACATGCCTGTAATCCCAGTGGCTCAGGAGGCCAAAGCAGGAGGATCATGAGTTCAAAACCAACCTTAGCAAAAGCAAGATGCTAAGCAACTCAGAGAGACCCTGCCTTTAAATAAAACACAAAATAGGGCTGAGGATGTGGCTCCATGTTTGAGTGCCCATGAGTTCATTCCCCACTTCTGGTGTCCAACCCCCCCCAAAAAAGAGTTAATAAGAGGGGAATGTTTAAGTATTACAAATTAAAATTGAAAATGTATTAAAATAATCCTTAAACATAAAATCTATAAAATATTTTAAAACACAGAAAAGTTCTTATATTGTAATATCTACTTAAAACATGGGATGAAGTTAATTCATCACAATTTCAGTATAATTAGAGAGAAAACTAGGAGAAAGGCAGTGAGGTCTAAAGAGTAAAAATCTGCAGGAATTATGGGAAATTTTCTACAGTGCTTAAGTATCAGTAATGTAAACAAGAATGTTGATGATGTGACTCTTCCCTCTGAACACTTCAAGATACTGGAAGGATCTATCCCTCAAAACGATAACATCATTTGTATGAACTAGAAGTTAGATGCATACTGCTAATTGTCCTTGATCAAAATAATTGTTCTCATCAGAGCGACCCCAAATGCATAACCTGCACTTTTAGGAAGACCTTGCTATGATGAAGACACTGGGAACACAGAAATTAATTAGCAGAGCTTAAAGTGTTGCCATGGTATCTTTAATATTATGTGTTGTTCGTGACGCCTGAGTGTCGATCTGCTTCATTTAGAACTGAAGAAAGAAAGGCAGAGAGATGGGGAGGGTAGCAGGAAGGGAGGGAGGAAAGAAAAAAGAAAGAAAAATGGAAAGAAAAGCATAGAATTGGAAAGCAAATACAAATAGCCACTATAACTAATTTTAGGGGTAGAACTCTCAAAGCCCTTTTACCTAATCTATGGATTTAGTTAACCCTCCACATAACTGGACAAGGTATTGAGATTTTCAGGACAGCAAAATCAACAAGTATCCCCTTCCCATAATTTATATTTATGTTTTCCACAAAGGTGAGAAAATACTCTAGTAGCTAGACAAGGTTGGAGAGGGATCAGGCATATTTGTACAAATAATCAAGGGAATTAGGGTTCACGAATAAGATCAGGATACCAAATCTATCTTTGGAAACTTCTAAAGCCTTCCAAATTGTCTTTCAGCTCAGCAATTGGACATTTACCTGATTGTAACTGGATCCTACCACAGGTATAACTAATGTTTAGGTTTACATAGTTTAGGTACATTAAGGTATTTTTTCTGTGAAAGTTTTTTGCTTTGGTTTTTTGTGCTTTGGTTATTGTCTTTGTTTCCTTGTGAATGTCAACTATTTCTATGAGAAAAAGCAATGTTTCTTACTAAAGAGCCAGCAATTAACCCACTACTTTCCTTTCTGTTCGTATCTACTCCAACTTAAAACAAAAAAGATCAAAAAAGAAATCAATGTCCCAAGTATGTTTGCCTCTATTGATCATCTGGAGACATCAGTGCCATCCTCCAGGGAAGTAAGGTATAAGAATCTCAGAACCAATGTAGAAAGGAGAAAAGGTGGTCAGATACCTGCTTATACAGTTAGTTACCTGAGGCCAGATAGAGAATGACATTTCTAAAGTTATTCTAACCTGTTTGCAAGGATACTTAGTATTTCAGAAGCAGTCTGAGGACTGGGTAAAACAACTAGAAATCCAGAAAGCTAGTCAACATTCTCAGTGCATGTGAGGGGCAGGCACAGTTCTGGGAAAGTTGATCATGACTAATAGTACCAGCCATCAAGCCTTAGTGAGGAACTAGTAAGATACTGAGGACCTCACCAAATGGTTTTGCATCAGAGCAGGTTCTGTTAGCATGTAAAAGGATGGCATGGAGGCAGTGCATCTAAGAATGTGTGTGCTTCACTGAACAACAGATGAAAAGCAAGCAAGGGTTCCTAAAGAAGCTAACACTACTCACAGGGAACAGGGTGTTGGAGAGGAAAGTTAGGAATTCCCTAATTTTGGCATCATATCAGTGTCTGGATTTTCACTTGCCATGTGGCTTCTAAGAAAGGTTGACTGCAGAGATTCAAGCCATGATGAAAAGGGCGCACAGAGGGCAGCACAGAGGCAAACCTGCAGGGAATGAAGCAGGCCAAGTTTTCTGGAGCACAGCATTTTGCTGCTCTCTGAGAAGACCTGGACCTACATTGAGTCCTGACTCACTCTCACAACAGACTGCTAGTTTTACAGAGATGAGCAAGTACGCCAGTATCGTGATCCACCTGAGCTACATTTTACATATATATGCTGTTGGGTCCTAGGGAAACTTAGGCAAAATGTATGTATAGCTCAGCCTAAACTTTTATATCTCCACATCTGAAAATAAATAATGCAAAGCTCACTCCCTCCACTTATGGAAAACTCTATGAATTAAAAAGTATATATATATATATATATGTTTAGTATGCTGATATTAATAAAATTAGTAAAATATATCTTTGTTGTGGTATAATCTTCATTTTTGATATATAAAGGGAATGCATCAGTAAATCAAGACAGTGAATTTCATCACCACATAAGACAAAAAAACAAACATTTTTTTTTTTTACTCCCAATGGAGTAAGATATTTGTTAAATACTAAGCATTTACATTGGGTACCAAATGTAAATAGGCACAGACATAGGGGTATGAAAAATGGTAGAATGAGACAGACATCATCACCCTATGGACACGTATGATTGCATGAATGGTATGAATCTACGTCGTGCACAACCATAGAAACGAAAAGATGTACCCCATTTGTACAAATGAATCAAAATGCAGTCTGTAAAAATAAAAAATAATAATAAAAAGCAAATGATACCATGACATCTCTATTTAAATGTACTCAAAGTCTCTACTTCATATTATTGATGGTCATTTGGTAACACCTTATCTCTACCCCCCAAATCAGCATCGTTACAAATCTACATGACTTTCAGTTCATTAACATATTGAAGTTGTTTTTACTATGAGTAGTCTGCCAGTGCCAATAGTTAATAATTTGCCCTCAAACTATTATATCAGAGTCCTCAGTATAAATGTATGCTATAATAAAGAACAGAAAAATAATGTATGCTCTGCATCAACTTTTGAAAGAAGGGTAGAGGTGATTGAAACAGTCGAACAAAACTGATTCTAGAGATGCCCCATATTAAACTAAAATGTGGATATTTATACACATCTGTGAAGAATGGGATAATATTCATCTCTTCAAGTACAATCTGTGATTCACATATCATGAATTGATTTCAATTATCTTCCTAAGATAAGAATTCAGAATTCATAATTCAAGTCAACCTAAGAGCAAAATTTATCAACTGAACATCTATCATGTATATTGAGAAGTTTAAAATCTTCTGGAGGAAGAAATTGCACGTGAACATAAATACTCTTAAACAGCACAATTTCTATTAAAATAATATAGGTTTCACATAAGGTAGGGCAATAGGAAATAATAATAAACATAACTAATTAATCATGCTAGCACTTGCTATGTGCAAGAAATTCCTGTAAGCACTAAAAAGCCTCCTGTCAAAGATGTCACCTGAAAGCAAGATAGAAAAAATTAGAGGAGACATTGAAAGAGTTTCTAGGCAAGGAAAGGACAGGAATGAGAAAAGCAGTGCATATGGGTAATGGAGGTTAATCAGGTTAATCTTCCTACACAAGTAGGAAGAAAGCAAGAGATAAATATGGACACCCAGATAGGAGCCACAGGGTGGAAACCTTGGAAGCCAACTTATCTTAGAATTATTTTGAGCAAAAATAACCAATGAACTCTCCAAACATTTCATCTCAGAAACCATGGTTCTTGGTTCCAGCAAAATGAATTAATGGGTCAACATTTAAGAATGCAAGCACATGTTTCATAGGATTTCTTGAAAACAGGATGTGTTCAACATAAATAAACAGACAGACTAGATAGTTAAGAGTTAGGAGCTGTATTCTACTTCCTAAAATACAGGTATAATAGCTCAAATAATAACACAATATTTCACTGTCAATTTATCTGTTTAAAAATCACTTGTCAGCAATCCAAGGCCGGGAAAGAGGTCCAGTGACATCTTCAGGGATCCCTCCTCCTATTCTGTCACCTTCAGCACACATGCAAGCTAGCTGCTGCATTGCAGCAATGCATCTGTGTCTAAGCAGAATCAAAAAGCAAGGGATAACAGGAAAGAGCAAGAGCAAAGCCTGTTATCCTGCCTTCTTATTCAGGCTAGTAATTTTCCCTCACATACCTGGGCTCATTTCTTCTTGCCAGAATTGTGTCCCAAAACCACCCACAGCCATAAGAAAGTGAAAAGTTTGCTTTTCTGTCTCTGTAACATAGGAGGCAGAAAAAGGAATTACAAAGGGAGAGAAAGAGAAACTTGGTATCTATCAAGAAATGTGCTCAGTGTTATTACCTGGGGGAGTGCAAGTCATTTCTAACTGGTAATGTGCTTCTTTATCCCCTGACTAACCTCTCCAGTGCTGGCCTAAGAATTTACATTCAGAATCAATAAACAGATGGCTCTTGTTAAGTTAAAGGCTGCTTTGATAGGAAAAAAGACCCCTACACACACACACACACACACACACAGAGTTGTAGATGGGCACAGTATGTTTATTTATGTATGTATGTATTTATTTATGTTTATGTAGTGTTGAGGATCAAACCCAGTGTCTCATACATGCTCTGCAAGCACTCTACCACTGAGCTATAACCTCAGCCCCAGAATGAAACATTCTTTAAAAAGAGATTATGGCAATGAGAGGTCACAGGGCATGAAAATACTGTGGTTAGCACCTTTATGTCAATCAAAAGCGATGCCTTCATCTTCCTTGAATTTTTTTTTTCATCCATAAATCTAGAGTCTTGTGCTCAAGGAAGGTGAACCTCAGGTAAATTACGATTTCATCCACTCACAAAAATTCACAGCCCCTTTGCCAGTGATTGGAACAAAGGTGGCCATATGATCCCCAATTTTAACCCTCAAGGCATAAGGAAAATTCGACTCAAAGTTTAAGGTTCCCTTGTTGATAAAAAGAAACTCGGGGATTTTTTTATTTTTCCCTAGCCTCAAAGCGGTGGTTGCCATCTGTGATAATGAAGAAAGATATCACCCACACAAAATGCAAGGTGGGAAAATGGAAAACATGTGGGTCTGGTAAGTCCACTGAATTATTGAATCAGTACTGAAATCACCTTCACCTGAATTTCTTGTTATTTAGACAGAAATTTTTGAGGCATTATTAATTGGGAGGGTATTACTTACAGCTTCAAGCATTTTAATACATATGTGTAATATGAGTACATCGTCCAAATCAAGATTCTAGGAAAATGGTGAAGAAATAAGGGAAGAAATTCAGGTCACAAACTAAGGTCCAGAACTTAAGTTCATGGGATATAGTTTTGGGGGAGGATAGAAGTGAATAAAAATGAGAAAGATTTATCATAAATTCAGTAACTTTGTATTTTAAATACTTTTGCTCACATAAAATTAAACTTTGGGAATTTAAATAAAACATTATTAGGTCTTATTGTTTTACCACCATGGAATGTGAAAGTCTATTTCCTCACTTATTCTTCATGCAAAAGTCACTTGTGCTATTATGTACTGGGTTTCAAAGTTGCTTACAAGACAACCCAGGACATGGCTGTGATGGGAGTAGACACTAATCAGGTTTCAAACAAGTGTCCAGCAGGTTTGCCATGACATATCTGGCAGAAAAGCAATGGAGCATGTCAGTGATTGACATGTGAAAATTCTGACATTAAAAGTTTTTCTATAGTATGAACATTTTCTACATGCCATCACTACACTTGAATTTATCAAATATAATCCTTTACTAAGCTTTGTAAATTTATATCTCAACTAAAATGATTATAATAAATAACATGTCATGAGGTTATTTTATATTGAAGTGTACTTTCAGGTGGCATTAGAGGAAGGAAACACAATATAGTTGATGATGGATATTTTGTAATAATATCTCTTTATAATTAGAGTCATTTCTGGGCTGAGATGGAGATGTAATTGCTGGCACGAATTCCATTATAACCTGTTCCATTCCCACATTCAACACTTTTTTCTAGTTAAAATATTTTCAAAATAAATCTCAAGAGCAACGGTGAAGAAGAAAATAAGTAGGAAAGGGTAAACTGTGTGGAGAATAGAAAGGACAGTCTCTAATTTTTCTTTGATAATAGTACAGGAGTTTATAAACTGGGCAAATATGCTAGAACCTTTGCTAGAGTTTTTATGGATTTTTACAAAGAATTTTAACATACAAAATCTCACAGAAAATTTGAAGCAAGCATGAGCAGGAGGCACTAATATACTTCCCACAACATTCATGCTTCCCCCTTCTTTTCAATTTTCTGTGAACCAAGGTGATAAGCTCTATAGATTATCTCACCTGAGTCCCTTTACTCTCTGGCTTCTAGCTGAGTTGAGCCAAGGGAAGGGATGATCAGGAATTGAGAAGGCAGAGGAAAGGGAAGATCTTCTCCAGATTCTCCACTGTCAGTACCACGGTTCTTATAATCAGTGTGTTCTAGAGGACTTCAGCTTCTTTTTGGGGTCCCTTTCCTCCACGGCTTCCATTCTCACCAAGATCTTGGCACACTTTTCCACTCTGCATCTTCAGGCCTTCTGTTATAACAGCTTCCATGGTATTTAGGTCCTGGATGTGTCAGTGTCTGTTGTTGATTCCCTGAACCCTGAACACAGCTCTGTAACTAATCTATCTGAGTGTGGCTTCTGTTTCTACTGAGACCCAAAATGATAAATTCCCCCATTTTATTTATGAGGTTTAACATTATTCAAGACTTTTCAAACAAATGTGAAGGGACAGTTACTAACCCATTTTAGCTT
The DNA here is from genome assembly GCA_020662805.1 of Glaucomys volans. Lineage (NCBI taxonomy): Eukaryota > Metazoa > Chordata > Mammalia > Rodentia > Sciuridae > Glaucomys > Glaucomys volans. The sequence goes on along the minus strand of JAJEJO010002276.1, from coordinate 75,002 downwards.
CTTCCCTTCCACCATGTTTTCTTCATATGTATGTATATACATTTCAAACACCTGCTTCCCTCTTTTACATCTGCAATCACCATAGAGACTCAAATTATCAATATTTGAGGTGTAAGAGACTATCAAATTTGTTATATTTTTAAAAGACTTTGATCAGTGTTCATTTTAGAAAAACATCCAAAATATAAGCTCATTGAAGAATTTTTCCCAATCATTTTCATAAAAATTCTTCTGAGTAATTATATGACCCACACATGGTTGAAAAGATTGGGGAAGAAAATCATTAATAAGAAGGAAGCAGCTCAGCACAGTATGCATTTTTTTCTAAGTTTTCTTTCAAAAAAGTATAATTGAAAAAAATAGGACAACAGAGGTCCCAAAATAGCTATTCAATTCCTCATTTAGCTCAGTGTAGCCCTACAGGTATATAATACTTGGAAGTATATTTAATTGATTTGTGCCATGAAAATAGCTCAAGGAAAGTCATATCACAAAACAGAGGGCTGGGGATATAGCTCAGTTGGTAGAGTGCTTGCCTTCTAAACATAAGGCCCTGGGTTCAACCCCCAGCACCACAAAAAAAAAAAACAAAAAAAACAAAGATGAGTTCCATATTTCCTATTTTGCATTGTCAGTTTAGATTATAGAAAAACACTATGAAAATAATTACAACAACAAAGCTTTCATATTTATCTTGCTCTTCCTGAAATAAAGCTGAGCATGAACATATGTAGAGTGATACTATTGAAAAATTCTACAATGGTATAAAGTTAAAAATTAGATTCTGTCTTAGTTAAATGATGACTTTGCCTTAATCACTTTTATGTTTTTATCTGGAGGATAAACAAAGTTTTTAAATTTGAACATAAATCCAATTATTGTCATTACACCTCTATGATTATATGGGTGTTTTTCTTTTAGACTATAGCTTCCTTAGAAGAAAGTAACAGATCTTATCATTTCTCTAATTTCAGAATCTATCTGGAAATGTAATGAATACTCGCTAAATGAATATTGAATTAATTGTGCTATTCTAGCACACACCTACTGTAATAATCCTTTGCCATATTTATACTAAATTCAGTGTTTCTCAATGAGCATACTGCAGTTTTTTTGCAATATCTAAATACCTGCTCTTTTTTCTAACATTCCTCAAAAACAGCATGTCAACCAAACCTGCATATACACAATCTCTATCTTGGAAATCCTTGGACTTCATTCCCCAAATTTAGAAAACCAGTGTAAGTGGTAGTCAAAGTTCCTCTTAGAGTATGTGTCTTCACAAGTGGTTGTACATGAAATGTTTTGTGCATATATAATTGATGGCACACAGAGATATGAGAAAAGATTTATTTGAAATTCTTTCAAAGTAAATACAGTCCACTATGGGCACCAGAATCTTGATTTCAATTGCTTAGGCGTCAGTTAGGTCTCAAGTGCAACCCTTTCTCCTGCAATGCTCTCACCAATGTATAATTATCATTAAGGAAGAAGAGAAACCGTAATATTCGGCAAAATGTAATAAAATGTGAACACATCTCTCTTCTTGCTTTTATATTCTTATTCTATTTTTTCTTATTTTTTCCTCTGAGAATTTGGAAAATATATTTAGTGTTTACCCTAAAATGTTGAGTATATTTAATTCTTCAAAGTAAGATTATACTTGATCCTCTTAAACAATGTAATTTAACTTTAACATTCCAATATTGACTCACCATATTTTAGGTATTTTTCTTACTTCACAAATCATATTTAATTGTTCTTTGGTTTACAGAAATTGTTTTTGAGATTTATCCATTTTTATCCAATAATCTGCTAATGTTTCCTTTAACCACAGATCTTTCTAACCTTCTGGAGTCTTTCCTATGTAAAAATTGTTTGGTACAGGACTATTAGTTGCAAATTCTCTCAGTTTTATCTGAAATATCTATCTGCCTCTTTCTTGTTTATTTTACTCCAGGTTAAGATTTATTTTAAATACTGTTAATCCAAAGTATTCTGACTACCATTGTTGAACATGAGAAATATTCCATTTGTCTTTGCATTTGATATCCTTTCCCTCTTAAAGCTCCTAAGATTTTTTTCTTTGTCTTTGATGATACAAAGTTTCAGTATGATGGGTCTTAGATTTGACCACAAATCCTTGTGAAGGTCAACTTAGATTGTCTGGAAGAAGTTTCATTTTTCTCCTTGCTCTCAGAACCTCTGCAAAGAGTACTTATTCCTCATTTTCTCTTAATCAAAGGTGTAATCAGTCCTGACTGGCTTTATGTAGAAGGTTTCCTGCTAAATTTCTGATATGGAGCAGGGCCTAGGTTTTGTCTTTCGACTCCCATAGTCTTAGGCAGCAATGTAAGTAAACCTCATGAAACTAAGTGAATTTGCACAGAGAAGTCAGGTCTGAAGCTTTCTAATCAGCCTCTCTGGATTCATGATCTTTAATATATTGCATTTTAAGGATTTTCTTTTCTCCTGGATCAAATTAATTTATATATACATTTGTGGATGCTTTTTAGAGGAAGTAGTCAAGGAAGATAATGTGCCAAAATTCAGTATATACAAGTTTGTAATGGGCTTGTTAAAAAGAAAAAAGTTCACAAGCATGATAAAAGTTTAGTTGAACTGAATTCACATGACAGAATAAATAAAATATCACTTACTAAATATATACAGTCAGAAACACTGTATAACACATTTTTTGCTTTTTAAGTCAGTCTTTATTCACCAAGGGTGTGAGTGTTCTCTAAGCTTAATGTTTTGAAATAATACCATGGCAAACAGGGTATAAACATCAACACATTTTTTACAAAGAAACTAAAAATTCCCCATAACTGCAAGTAATGCCTAGTCTCTGAACTTTTATTATCTATTCAGAAAAACCAAGTAAGTTCAAATAAAGTTTCAAGTGAATTCTTCATTATTCAAATTCTTACTGACCCTCATCTAAAACTAGGAAAGCAGACAGTTTCAGATATCACAACATCTGTACGTATGTGAACAAACTATCAAACTTAGAGTCAGCAGAATCCAGGAACTGAATAAATTCAGAGAGCAAAGACTATTTACAGTAACAAGCCCTAATATAAGCAAATGATTTGTATGGCATAGGTGAGTTAAAGAATATAGACTTGGTGGACATAAAGATCCATGGGTGTTAGAAAACCAGGTAATAAAAGACAAGGTGTCACTTTTCCTTGAACAATAGCCACGAGGAAAAATGTAATTTGCTCAAACACTAAAATGCAATTTCAAAGTACCATTCCTCCTTCATTAAAAACAATTCTATGATTTCTTCTTATACTGTCCAATATCTCTTCTGTATAGATTAGATATATTTAAGAGTATCTACTGCTTTGACAGGTGCTTTAAGTTTAATAGCTTCAGTCTTACTTATGAGTGTGCTAACCACCGTTTGAAAATATCACTGACCAAGGAAAATGAGTAGAACTGCACAAAGCAATTTGTGAAGACATATTTCTCTGCAAAGTCTTTCTTCTCCTCTGCCCTCATCAATAACTCTTTGTGTCAAATGCAGGCAAATTTCTAAATTTCCTTGTTAAGCTGGGAAAAATTCAAATACATTTACACTTTGAAAAACAACTCATTTATTTCCATGTTAACTCATTTTTCTATTTCTGTGGTAAATTTTCATCCCTAATTGTGAAAAGCAAAGTTGTCTTGTTTAAAGAATATCTAGCTTCTGCCTGAAGAGCAGCAATCATTTCCAGATGACTGAGAAAATTTTGAGGAAGGATAATGGTTTGATATTTTCTGTTCCCGCACCCAACTTTCTAACACTGGCATTTACTGCTTTGGAGAATATTAGTTCTTGAAACCAAACTTCCATAGATAGTTTAAATGTGCTGGACATGGAAGAGCATATGCCTGCCCCTTCATCCACTCTACCAGTCCAAAAATAAGAGACACAAAAATACCACTTGTATCAATGATAATTTCCCATTTGTCTATTTGACTTCTTCCAAATTTGTTCTGGCACTCACTCAACTGTCTCTGCATCTATAGCCCTAATGTACTCCACTGCCCCTACTCAGCCAAATTCAAGTATTGAACTGAATTATTTCCAGTCTCACTCAAACTCCAATCGTTGACTCTATAAAACCTCTAAACTGATCCCATTCACATAATGCCCTAGTTGTGTCTTTATCTGCAACCATCTAGCTAAATCATAGTGATTTTTCACCATGCTTTAGGGCTATGTACACAATCTATTTAGAATCAATCTCCCCCTCTCTCTTTCTCTCTCTCTCTCTCTCACTGTCTCTCTCTCTCACTCTCTCTCTCCCTCCCTCTTTCTCTCTCTCCCTCCCTCTTTCTGTGTGTTTGTGTGTGCCTGTGTCTGTATGTGTGTGGTGCTGGGGATCTAACTTAGGACCTTGAGCATGCAAGGCAAACTACCACTGAGCTATATTTTCACTTCCTGCCCCCTATTTAGAGATTTATAGAAAGTTTCTTTTTCAAGCTCCCCAAGTATCAATGAGGGAAGAATTAAAAAAAAGAATTAATTTTTAAATTAAATATTTAATAATTGCTCATTTCTGGCAAAATGGATTAGTCACACCCAACTACAAAAGATTTTTTTCAAGTCCTAAAAGTTAATGACATAACCCAGGGTAGAAGCAATATATTTTTTTTTACCTTGTTCTTTATTTTAGTAATTTTAAATTTTAGTTGACAATAAATAATAGCTGAATATATTTATAGGTAGAACACAATATTTTAATATATGTGTAATTGTGGAATATTTAAAGCAAGTTAATTAATATATGCTTTACAAATGGATGAAACAAAGGGGAGTAATTAAAAATTCTGGATGTTTATTTAAGTGAGTTGCATTTTCCCAAGGTCAATCAGTTTCAGAAATAGGTAGCTTACACTGGTGCTAAGTATTCAAGCCAGAAGTGTCAGTACTAGACGTTATTGTCCTAAATTCTAAGTGAAAGCTCATTCTTGAGACAATTTATGGACATTTGACCTGCTATTAATATAAATCTTTCTTATTTCTATCTACATCCCATGAGTGCCATTATTATTTATTCTCACAAGGTTCTGTATAATTACTTAAAAGTTAATTTTACATTATGATGTCTGAAGTATGAGAAGAGCATTTGGAGGAGGATTCATGGTGATCTTAGGACTAGACTCATGAATGATTTATTAATTTTGAAACATTACTGTTTCTGTTTCACTATTAGGAAGAAAATAATCTCTTACTCAAACCATCAAAATAAATTTTTCAAAATACATTCATTTACCTAAGTAATTAGTCAAGTTGTTGCAACCATCTCTCTACAAAGAAAACTTTGTAACCCTATTTCTTCAGTTCACTTGTAAAAGTAATGTGGAAAGAAAAGTCATTAAAACAATAGAGCTATTCAATAAATATTTATACTACTGAGTTCCTGCTAGTCATTCAGTCCCTATAAAGGTTTATCTGCAGCCTTGTGAAGACAGTCAAGCATAATGAAACCATAATAATGAAAATTTTTAGTTCAATACTAAATGTTTTATTACCAGGAAGCCAAAACTGAGTTAGGCTTGACCAAATCATTTTTTTTTTCTCATGAATAGAAAACAAAATGTGAAAGAGGAGAAAATATCATTTAGTACATTTATGATTTTTACTTTCACCCTCAGGAAACAAAACAAAATGCTCAATGGTAAAGCAGTGAGACAGATTGCTAATTTTATAATGATGGGCTCCAGGATTAAGCAGCAATCATTCTCTTTGGTTATATAATTGCTAATTCAAAACCACCCAAAAAGAAAAACCTCTAAACATCAAGTTAATGGGCCTGGGATGCCAGATTGAAACATCCTGCCTAAATTTGTGAGTTCCAATGCATACCATATTGAAAAATAGAACTATAGATTGAGAAAGAATAGTAGGAAAAAAATTTAGTTCACATTTTTTTCAAAATTATAGTTTTTTCACCGTAATATTTAATATCACATTTAAAGAAATATTTTAGTTGTTTCAATCTCTGACCCAGAAGCAGCCTTTCCATATTATATAATTCATTATACAGTTTTATATGTTAATGGCTCCTTGACAGTTCTCGAATGGACACAAAGGTCAACCTCCCCTAACTCTTTTCCAAATGCAAAAGGGGTTAAATTCCATTCTACCTTTGGGTCAGTTTATTCTCTTTATAGATTCAGCAGTGAAAAAACATAAACTTCACTAGATGACACACAAAAACAGTAATTTTAACAAATGGGTGGTGAAATCATAATTTTATACTTATAAAACAAAGATAATATCATAGTTTTGAGCTCCGAAGGTCTTAAAAGCTGACCTTGCTGTGCCTTTTTCATCTTGCTGGTCCAAAGCCATTATAACTTCCATAATATGACCAAGGATGGCAATCAAGATTCAGAGCTCCACCAGGGCAATTCCCTTCTTAGCAATTCATTTGTTTCTTTCTGGCAGGAATTTTCGGAACAATAAGCCCTAATTTAACCATTTCTGCAGAACTGTAATGTGATCACCAAAATTACATATATACAGTATGTACATACACATATGTAAACGATGTATATATCAACCATCTATTTATATAAAAAGTTGAGACTTTGTATGTATCATGAGAAAATAAACTTTATGGTTACAAGAAATAAATAAAAATCAGTTAATTCAAGTAAAAACTGGTAATCAAAATTTGAATTGAAAACGTCAGTACAAAATCAACATGTACTACACTTTTAATTTTTTTCAAAAAAGTTCATTTTCCTTATAGCTATCCACTGAAAAAAGCTAGAAAAAATAATTACTGCAGGAATAATAAGAAGCCCTACTGTTTAAATTAGAGTAGCAAATGTCTTTCCCCGTGTGTGTGTGTGTGTGTGTGTGTGTGTGTGTGTCTGGGATTTCTCATAATAGAAAATGCTAAACATGCTAAAACTTCTGTTGTTATATCAGAGGGACTCAGGAGTCAAATGGAGGAATGTTCCCCTGATTAAAGATGGGTTTATTTGAACCTCAATATGAATAAAAACTTTGGTGGGTTGAAATAAATTAAATATGAGTTTATGAGTCTATTTTAAAAATACATTTAATGATCTCCTTAGAAGGATGCTAGGAAAGCAACAAATTTTGTTGAAAATGAGTGTACTGAGGGAAATAATTGAGAACTTATTCTTTTCTCTACTGATAAAACTTTGCAGTAAACAAATCATATAGTTGATGAAGAAGTTTCTCTTTATAACATTATTTCAGAAAGGAAGAAGAAATAATAAAGTTAGAATATCCCTACTGTACCAACCTGCAATGAAGTAATTAATATAAAGGATGATTATCAATGTTTCTAACATCATAAAATGAAGGATAAGAAGATATTAGGTCCCTTCAAATGAAAGTACATGCTACTCATCAGGCAATTTTTGCCAAATAAAATTTTAAAAACCCAAATCAGACCAAACTTCTCGATCTAACTGTCACTGTACAGGTCATGCAAAAAGCAGAACATGTCAAATGGTGCTACAGGGATGGAAAGTAAATTGGAAAAAAAAATGTAGACAATATATGAATATCGACTACATTTTAAATTATTCTTAGAAATTATTATTTATTTCTAGATGGTTAATGGTATTATAATTGTGCTTTTAGAAAAGTCTGTCTTTTAAAAGCATCTTGTAAAATATTTAAAGATGAACAAATACTATGTCTGAATTGCCTTGAAAACAATTCCATGGGCCTGGGTATGTGGACACAAAATTGAAACAAGTTTATCCATGGGTTGATAATTTCTGAAGAGGATGATGTGTTCGTAAAGGATTTATTGCATTTTTCTTGTATATGCTTGTGTTCATTTGAAATTTTTCATAATAAAAATGGTTTTAATGGCAGCCTCATAACAGAGTTAAAAAGATGCATGATATTCTGCAACACATTTTCCCAGCATTCAATATGAAATTCAATACTTAACAGATTATTCAAATTGCATTTAAGTGATTCAATCTTAATTTAGAAAAGATGAAGAGTCAACTGTTTAGTTAACAAACATAGGCTTATCTTAATTTTAACTAGTTTGGCATTTTGAATAATATATGGAGAAAATTTATGTTAAAAATATCTGAAATCAATATTTATTTTTAAATAATCTTAGATTAGTTTCTTTGTAGGAATTCTAGAGGAAGAAGTGTTTTAAATACCTTTAAACACCAAGAGTCCTGAGGACCTAAGAAATATTTCAGATTTTATAAAGGGACAGATGTCAGAATAGAAATTATCAATTTTAAAAAAGGTGCTACTAAACATAAATTTTAACTGATAATTAAAAACAAGTTAAATGCTTAGTAAAGCATAAAATAGTGCAATAAGAACAAATAAAGTAAGCTATAAGATGATATGGGTGATTCTAACTTCAGAAGAGTGCTGGAAAACTATACAGGGATATGAAGATCTTGGTTACTTTTGTTTGCAGAATAATAACCATGGAAGCACTAATCAGGCTTACAAGGAGATACAGCATAAGAGTTTAACGAATGTGGAGTGTTCTATAACATCCTACTACAGAAGAATTTTTGCTGACAGTAATGTTTGTATGGCAAGAGGTGCTTAGACATTGATATAAATTAATAGATTGATGACTAAGGTAAATACAAATGATGTGCACCCCTGAAAGGTAAAACTTTAGCCTACCCATTTGGAATTTTAAGGATCAATAATGATCCTTGAAGATGTTCAAAAGGCAAATTTTGGAAATTAAGAGACTATGGAAATGTGATATGGACAAATCCTGAATCAACAAAATAGTTTGACCCCCAAAGGAATTCATATTTTCAAGATTGGATTTCTTTAGAAATGCCAAAATGTTGGCTACTACCCCATAAGTGGAAATCAGTTTCATGAATTTTTGTACTTGTTGAATATAGAAGATATATTCATGCAACTGAGCAGTAGGAATATTCTAGGACCTTCAAGATAATGTGTACATATCTTTTGGAAATTACAGGTACAAACAGAGAATCTTGAATAGATCTACATGAAATTGTTTAGCTTTATAGAAAGATAAACTATGCTGATCATAGGAAGGGAAATATTCCATGATATTTGATAGCTTGTAGGCCTACATTTCTGGAGATGAGATTTTAACTTTAGGATAACTCACAGATAGCAAATCATCAAAAAATTAACTATATAGTCAAGCCGAATTACTTTTATTGGAATCTTTTTATTAGAACAGTGCCTGAGGTAGATTGTGTCCTAATAAACTGGTTATTTGATCATTATATTAACAAGTATATTGAAAAGTCAAAACAATTTATTTGCTAAAATTTTGTGTACAATTTAGAAACAGACATGAAAATTCAGTATTGAATTTAGTAAATTAAAACACAGAAAAAAGTTAAAGCCAAATTTTATCATTTATCATTTAAAATCTCATATTATCAAATTAATGATATTAGAAAATATATGGATATAAAAATAAATTGAAGTGTTAGTACATAGTCTGATTACAATTAAAATCAAATTTTAACTTAAATACATTTTTTTCTGTGTATAAAATGTTTCCATGTTATGAAAATTAATATTCTTTACATGTTCCTTTGATTTTTGTACCTTATTATGAAGGAACAATTTTATATATATGATAAACTGTATTGAGATAATTCTCCATGATATCTCATGTCTCTGTACAACTGCAGTCTAAAGAGAGATACAGATGGAAGGAGACTACAAATCATGAGCAGGGAGTCTAGAAGAAACAGATTCCCCTGAAAGATCTCTTGTTATATCAGGCATCAAGATTGTCATTCCTCTTAAAAATTCACCCAGTCCAAATGACCTCAATAGCAGTTACTGCATGTCAATATTTCTGTGCCTCAATTTCTTTGTAACAAAAAAGGAATAACAACAATTCAAAAGATAAATTGCAATTATATTCTGAAAACTAATGATCCAATGCAGTTAAGTTCTTTAAATGAATGGCATGATAGTTTGAAATTATTATTTGATTTCAACACTGCTTCTCCTGAGGATGCTTTTGTGTTTTGGCTAAAGAATATGCAATTTGTTACCAATATGGAAGCATCTTTCCTGTTCAGTATTTGATGGTATGAGTGCCACATCTCTAAATTGTATTTTCTCTCACTTCTAACAACTCATGAATTTGGTAAGTAAATGTCTTGACTACTCCTTTGGTAGGTATGGATTTAACAGTGAATAAATTTCCATTTAGATCCTTCTCTCCAACTGCTTAAAAAAACATGTTAATTTTATTAATTCAAGTTCAGTAAGCATATGAAAATTACTTAATACCTCCAGGCATAACTTTTGCTATTAGTTTTCTCAAGGACTTTATATAATACCTTATGTAAAAATAAGCCTTTTCTACTTTTTCTTTGTCTTTTTTACTTTGGCATAAGTTCCATGTAGACAGAAGAACAATAAAATTAAGAAAAGCTGAGGTTAATGTGCTAAATCATAGATGATTCCCAATTTTATCTTCAGCTAGACTTAAAAATGAAGCCAATCAACAATCTTTAATATGTAAAAACATGAAAAGTCACATTCAAGATTTTCTCATTAGCTTTGCTTAGAGTCATTCTTTTTCTACTGAAAATCATTCCGTGCCCAAATTTCCATTTGAGGGATTTCATCTACATTAGGAGTAGAATTATTATATCTTAAACCAGAGATTTATAGGATATACACTTCAGGAAATTGGCCTAAAGAAAAAAAAGTCCAGATTAATTTGTTTGCTTCACCTTATCAAACAATTAACTTTTTACTACTCATGGGTTTTTTCCTTGCTATTGTCTTGAAAGTATGGTACTAAATTTTCTGCAACTGTCAAAAAACATACTAAATTTAATGTACCACTAAAATAAGTAACTTCCTCAAGGGCCTGCTCTATTTCTTTTATCTTCCTAAACTAGCTTTTTTTTTTTACATTTTTTTCTATTTCTATATTACTGTACTTCATTAAATTTGAAAGCACATTTAACATTTTTCACATTTTAATATGTTGGAGACTAAATTTGGTCTTATCTTCAATGACATCTTAGAGTTAATGACTATGCGTTCTGTTTATTCTTCAGATGCCCCCTCACCACCTACTTGTGACACAGTGAAGTCAGAGAATATATTTCCTATGTTTCCTATTAACAGGTATTACAATACCAGAATTCCTTTACCTAAGACTATTATTTCCTCTGGATACTGTACTCCCAAGACATTAGAATCTTACAACTGCTTGCCGCCCTTGGTCTTCAAATTAAAGGTTGCTAATGTTTTTCAGCTGTTGTGGTATCCTGTTTTCTTTCAGTCCCTTGTTTCCTTAACTTTCTTACTCCTTTGTAATTTGTCCCTGTGTTTGGGTTTGAAGTATTTAATTGATGAATAAATATTGTATACACCCATGGTATATGATGATTTGATATGTGCATACACTGTGTAATGATTATCACAACCAAATTGATTAACACACCTATCACCCACCCTTGCTATATATTAGATCCCCAGAACTTGTTCATCTTGTGAAAATTTGCATATTTTGATCAAATTGTCCTTGTGTTTAATTCTAGCTACCTCTTCGAGAGTGTCATTTCTTTTCTCATATGCTCCAAACTAATAAGGTAATTGTTACTAGAAGTAGCCTGAGAATACAACTCTCAGATTGGAATTCTGGGCCCAGAAATCTGTGGCACATTCTGGCATAATGATTGCTCAATTTGTTGGCTGTAACATATGGTCGTTCTGGTGATAATGGTAATGATAAAACTGTAGGGTGAGTTGGCTTCTCTGATTGCTCTTTAGCAAGTACACAAAGAAAAGTTTATATTGAAAGTCATGAATTCAAAATTGAAGACACAAGTATAAAATTTAAAAACTACATTAGCTTCAAAGGAACGGACTATTACCAATAACAACAAATCACTAATGAATTAAAATCAAGTTCAGATATTAATTAGAAGAGTTACAGAGCTGAGACATCAACTTAAATTACAGTGCTTCTTCTGCTAAAGAAATAAACTTCCTTGCTAGTAAAAGCAGCTCCTCCTTCCTCATTTGAAGGAAAATCATGCATTAGTTTCCCTTGGGAAATTTGTTTCTAAAAGTCATACAAATTCTCAGGAGCCTCCCTTATCCCTCAAGATCCAGGACTACAATTAGAATTAGAACTCACCACAGCTCACAAGTATGTTCTTTGAAGACAGAATAAGTAGACTAGATTAGTAAGGTCTCATCAATTTCAAAGTGTACAATTTTGGAGAAGTATACAGCATTGTATTCTTAATTAAAATAAGGACAATAAAATATTAAACTAGACCAGATTTATGAGTACATTCTCCTGGGATTCAGGATTTAATGTGTTGGTACAAGTACCTGGGACTAGTGTCAGCAATCTATTGATTTGGTTAATTAAAAATTAGACTCAGTAGTACCCATAGTTACTTGAGATGCCAGAACTGCCCTGGTACCTGAGGGGAAGACGTCATCCTGTGGTTCAGGGAAATCCATTAATACAACCTGTGTCATCTCATAATCACAATCCCTGGAAGACACATAGGACACTAACCTCACTAAGACATTTAAAAACATATTCTAGAGGAGCAAACTAGAGAAAATAGTGCTGATGGTAGGATATACAGAATAATTTTCCTTAATTCAATTAAAATATTAGGATCCCAGAGTGGTAGATGACAGAAAACAGTGGTAGCTACCATCAGAACCAGAAGGATTGTGCAAGGCCACAAGCAGAATGGTAATAAAAATGACAACACTGGAATTCTATTAGCAATGGTTAACAATCATGATGTCCTAATAATAAAAGAATTGAGCAAATGGCTAGGTGATCCATGCTATCACAGTGTTACTTGACAAACCTTAGTGGAAAAATTCTAGATTTAGTGGCAGAAATTTAAGTTCAAACGCAGTAGTGGGAACTCATGGGGTTTCCCCAGTTCACAAACCTAAAGATCCTCTAATGAAAATGAGGTCAAGTTTTGATGAACACCTTTCAACATATATTCTTTGACCCTTCTTATAAGTTTCCTCCAGAGGAAAGTGTAGCTACTTGTCAAGGTGATTGAGAATCATGGGAAAGCAAAAACATCAAGAGATTCTTAAAGAGACATTAGATTTTGGCTCCAAAGTGATTCCCAAATCCATAGAAAACAAAAAGCCACCATGGGTCACAGGTCAGAGTTGGGATTTATACACATTAGGTAACAATGCTTTGGGACTAAAGAATTTTCCTGTAGTTACTACCACAGAAATTCATAGTGAGAACAGACACATTTAATAACTACATTAGTACCTGACCCAATTGAGTGATGGCTACTTTTATGGAAAGGACCAGGATGTCTAAAAAGCTAACCTTAACCTAGATCATTGACCTAGGGTAAGTGAAAAGCAATCACCACATTCCCACAGACACTGTAGATATTATGTAATTACAAAAGATTCAAAGGAGGTAGAGGTGGCAATTAACATATTTTTTACCACTAAAATATTGAGATGAAAAATTAATATCTTAATTAGGTAGTGAGACCAATTAGAGCTACAAATTTTGCTGAGAAAAAAACCAAAAACACAACCAACTAAACAAAGAAAAAAAACAAGAGTAATCAACTCAAACCCCTGTCAGTTAGGGGCAGTTCCTGACCTAAGAAATTATTTTCTACCCCACTGGGTAAGGGTTCCCAAAAGTAGCTCATCTTCTTATGGTTGTGACAGCAATAAACTCTCAATGTCATATCTCACCTCAATTTCAATTTTCCTGACCCCTATCATTACAGTGTAACAAATGCAAACTTCTTCTTACCCCATTGAACATCACAGTGATATTATCAAACAGAAGTCAGAAATTCCCACAATTCTCAACAGCTCTGTCTGGAATAAAATCTCTCTCAATTTTCATCACTTAGCATAATATCCTCTAGGTTCATCTCCATTGTCACAAGTGGTATTGTTTTCTTTCTTTGTAAGGTTGAATAATATTCCATTGCATGTATATACTACTTTTATTTTTTTCTATTTTTCATTTCCATATCTCCACTATTATGAATAATGTCACAAAGAACTTGGAGAAGGGTACAACTATCTCTTCAAGATCCTGACATCAATTCTTTTGGATATATTATGCTATAGTTTGGATGTTAAGTGTCACTCGAAGGCCCATGTGGTGCTATTAGGAGCTGGCAGAATTTCTGGGAGGTGGTTCTATGTGGGAGGTCCCTGGGTCATTGATTCTGTCTCCTTGGAGAACCATCACTATTACAGTAGTTAATGAAAACAAGATAATTCTTTAAAGATGAAACTAATTTTTTAAAAGAAAAAATTAGTTTTGGGGAAGTAATAGTTTTATTTTTGTGGTAGGGATAATGTAAAAGATAAAATTATACATAATAAATGTCCCTCAAACAATTTTCAGTTTTACCATTATTAAATAAAGTGAAAATTTGAATAACAAAGTCTTTGCATCAAATAGTTGTTTTTTTTTTAAAAAGAAAATTATTTTTTTAAAAAAAGATTATTAAAACAGTAGTTTTTTGTGAATAACTTTGTCTAGTAATACTGAGTGTTCACTAGCCCTGTGTTTTCTACTATACTGTGTTTTCTACTATACTGTGGATTATATCTTTTATTATAATACTCATATAAAATTATTCTCCTTTTGAATTCTACTTTGTAACTTTTTAAAAACCATCTTTATAGAAGATGATTAGCAGTATCTGTTGAAATATTTAAAATGGCATTCATCTATTAGCCTGTAAATCCTGTTCCTAGAGTTTTATCCTATAAATATATACATCCACATATTATATAAAATATATTGGAGGTTACTCATAGCTGCATGATTTGTAATAGCAAACACTTAGGAACAATCTTTGTTTCCATCAACAGAAAAATGGCAAAGTAAACCACAAATTTACTGCAAATATATAGTATTTTAACAATTTATATCAAAACTGAGTAATTTGAAACAACCTATTTTTTGTCTAAATCTGCAGTTTGGGCATGTCTCAGCAAGGACAGGTCACACAACAGTTGGAGTCACTCAACTAGGTGTTAAAGTAGCACTGAGAATTTGATTCATTCAAACCCCTGGCAAGTGAGGGCTCCCTGTCAACTGAACGCTAGATAGAGACCTGGTTCATGGTCCATGGCTCCTCTTCATCTCCATTGAGTGGACTTCCTCATCAGGGTAGCTGAGTCCAAGAGCAGCATGCCAGAAGAACCAGAGGAAAATCAAAACTGTCTTTACAGGCTAGCCTCTAAAGTCTATAATATAACTTCCACCTTCATCACAAATATGTCCATATTCAAAAGAAGATATAATCTGTCACATTTCCTTAGACAAAGTAAATCAAATTTGACATCTGCAAAGTTGGCTTGTTAACTTTAGTAATAAGACAGGAAAAAATAATAATAAACATTTGCATTTTAATTTGCTCTAGAAAGTCCAAAATATTACAAAATTGGGTGTAATTTATAAAATGAGAAGGCACAAATGAAAGTATTGGTCAAAGCAAATTCTTTATTATATACCTTTTTATATTGTCTTGATTCTTAAATGTATGACTGTATGGTCTATTCAAAATTTTGTAGTGGGTGTGTGCATGTGTATATGTAGCCAGAGACACTTACAGAAGTTAAATTAAAGCTGGAATATCTAACTTTGAAACCTAAGCTCTTCACCACATTGTTTTCTTGTCCCTCTACCTGAAATAAAATCCACTCCCTCTATCAAAGCAACTTTGCCCCAGTATGACTCCCTGACCTACTGGACTCAGCTCTTCTTTCCCACAGGGAATAACCCTGAACTCTCTCAGCTCTTTCCTGATTGCCATGTATCTCCTTGATGCATGACCTTCTTCAAACTAAAGAGTAAATAATAATATTTTTATTATTTAAAAAAGAGAGAGAGAGAAATGATACCAAAGAAGCATTCTTAGGTATCCAGGGTTTTCAACAGCTAAATAAGATCTTCTCCTAAGATCATATGTCTTCTCCTAAGATATATGAAGGAAACAACAATTTCTACTTTATATATCTCATCTGAGTAGTCTGAAAAATCCCATAATCCACAATAAAGCTTATTGTCAGCACTCTTTATTTTCCAGAGAGAGAAAAAGACTAATCATCTCAATATATTTAAGAGCATCAAAAATATCAATCAGTCTCATAAATGATTAGTACAAATGCTTAGAATGTTAGGCATTTGTTCCCAAACTGCTATCTCTATGAAATCATACCAACCAGTGTTTTTGTAGTAAAGAAAAAAACATGGAGAGAATAGCTTACATTCAGCATTGGACGAGTCAAAGCGCCACCATGGACTTTCAATCTTAGAAGATGACATAGACTATGGCAAGAAATAAAGATAAAAGGTTAAATGACTATGCCTTTCTTGTAACCAGATCCCTGCCTTTCTAGGGTTTGTTTAAACCATGATGAATTCTTTGAAACAGAATTGTGTGGTGGAAACTCTTGGTGCTTTTATTTTCCACATATTATTGTGTGTGTGTATGTGTGTGTGTGTGTGAGTGTGTTTGGGGAATAGGTGAGAGGGATTCATTGAATTTAGTAAGAAAATTTGGGTTAAGTCTTAATTTCAACACTGAAAATAATAATACCTACTTGGCTTATTTCACTAGGTTGATGTGAAACTAAAAATCCTTTGTAAACTGAATGACAATAAGACTTTGCTATTAAACTATGGAAAATAAGTTAAGTCATAGCCGACTTTAGGGAGTTATTCAATATAAAAAAAGAAAAACAATGTTTTTGTTTGTTTGACAAAGGGGAAAAGAAAATTCAATTTCCATGGTGCTTGCCGCTTAGATAACAAATTTTGTCATAAAGACTACTCTAAGATGAAGTCAAACCAGAGGAAGATGTTTATTGTGGCCATAAAGCCTATATAGGCAGGCCTTGCTGTTGTTGTTGACATGTTTTTGTCAAAAGGTCCATTGTTGGAATGCTGAAAACAAAACAAAACAAAAAATAGAAAGCAACCACCTTGTATTTTGCTTTGTCAAATTACTTGGTTTCCTCCTTTACATATGGACAGCACTTTTCTGCAAGTCTGCTGTGCTAAGAGTAGAAGGAGCCATCATTGTGAGTAAATAATAGTTTTTAAGTGGGCAAGGTGAAGTATCCTTACTAGATAAGCCAAACTGTTTCACCTTAAATTCCCAGTTTCCCTGGAAATTTACTGAGACAGCAAAAATATCATAATAAATTCCTAATATTCAACCCACCTTAATACAGAACAAAAAGATGGCTTTGGACAATCATTTTTTTATGAAAGGGTTAAGCTACCATTTCATGTTCTCTGTGTGGAAATGCAGATCTTTTGGAGAATATTAGAATCTAAGTTGATTTAATTATTTCTTCTTAAAAAGAAAAAAGAAACAAAAAAAATTGTATGACTGAAATTCAAACTGAAATTCAGTTTCACAGAATTAATAAAATTGATTCAGAATATCTTAGATGCCACACACTCACAAATGATAGATCAACACTTTAACTGGAAAATACACTACTAAATGCATGTTAACAGAAAAACAAAAAATAAAAACTCTTCTCAGTTTGAAAGAAATAAGGATTAAGTTTATGTGATTTAACACAGACACTCAAATTATCAGAAAAATTGCTGGTTTTCCAACTTATTTTGCTTAACACAAATTTCCCTCATCTTTGCCAATATGTCACTATGTTCAATAGAGCCTATTTAACCAAACTAATGAATAACTTGCCATTGCTTACAAGCTAATCATAACTTTTCAACTCTTTAAAAATAGGACCTCAAAAAGACACAGCAGCATGAGTGCATGAACTGCTTCTTTTAGAAAATGAACAGAATTTATGATTTCACTGCTTGGACTACTTCAGCTGAAAAGAATCAGGGGAGAAAATTGCAGACAAGCAGTCAGAGATTTAGAAAACAAAACAAAACTTGAAAAGTAATGTAAGGGTGAGCAGAAAACTTGAGAGTCACATTTCACTGAAAATGACTTTGTAATATTTTGTATTTCTATCTTTCTTTCAATAAAGTTTTACATGGTGTGTGGGGTGTTTGTTAGAGTAATAGTTCCCAGTGAAACACTTGACAAGTCAGCTTGCCAGATTGTCCTGCATTGCCTGTTGAATTTCATATATGGGACCAAACCCATAGAGATGGCACAGGGCTCTACAGATGAGCCTTTTAAGAAAGTACGTATAGAAATTAAGTGGGGGAAAGAAAAGAATTGTGGAGCTCAAATTCTTTTTGCATATTCATCTTTACAGGTATAGTTTTGATTTTACACTGATTCCCTTTAGAATTAACCCATTCTCTTTTAAAAGTATAGGTTCCATTTTCAAAAAAGGAAAGTGCTTACTAAAATTGTATATGGAAATACCTGAGAGCAAACAAAAGAGAATACAAAAAGGAAAAGAAACGGAGACAAACCTCAATGGATCATAGATGCTTTATTAAGCAGCAGGGGGTGGGATACATTTTGAAGAGGAAAATGGTGACTAGCTACAAGGGTCTAAGTTTTATAGGGTTTAGCAGGGCCACATCATGGGAGGAGTTTGTCAGATACTTTTGGTGAACTTACCTTAGCCAGCAGGGGAACTTTAGCAGGAAAGGGAAATTGCAAAAGGTCAGATTCCTCAGAGTCCTTTTTGCCCCAAGGGTTTATAAGATTCCTTCCAGAATCTAAATGAGGTATAATGAGTTGGGGAAAGTCATCATACATGGCCACTTTCTGCCCAAGAGAGGATGAGTAGGGGATCCCCTTTTAGAAATCTGAAAGAAGATAAAAAGGAGAGGGGCATTTAGGGTTCCTATATAGTCCTGGCGGTTGTGGATGGAGGCAGGGTATAGAGGGAGGGAACTTCAGGGTGGGTCATTCCTTCCTTCTGTGGCTCAGGAGAGTCATGGTGTGAGTGGAGGAGGAGAATGGCTTTTGCATGTTCTCAGGAGGTAGTCTTTGGTAGATGGGTCACCTTGCCAAGAAGTTTCTTCTGTATGAAGTTAAGAAAACAGGAAAGAAAGGTTATACAAGAAAAAATGAGTATTAGAGGGATTACAAGAGGGAGAAGCCTGGAAGTTCATGCTTTTAGGTCTCCCAGTGAGACCCACCAGGAATCAGCTATTCTCATCTCTGCTGTTGCAATTGGTTCTGTGGTTGTTTAACCTTATCCCTTACCAGTCCTGACTGAAAGACATAGAAGCAACATTCTTCCCCAAGGAAGATGCAGAGGTCACCTTGTTCTGCAGTAAGCAGATCTAGGCCCTGATGATTTTTAGGATGACAGATGCCAGGGAATCCAATTGATTTTGTAAACTCAGTACAGAATCAGTGACCTGTTGAATATCTTCAATAACCTGTTCTGACAACTTCATATTGTAGTGAATAGAAGTTACTGATCCCACTGCTCCTTTGCCAATCCCAGTAGATATCTCTAGCCCTATGAGTAAGGGAATAAACTGAAGGGCACTCTTGTGTCTGGTTTGTACCATTACTGGGATAGGCAAACTTTGGTTGTTAGGTAAAACATCAATTTGAGGAGCAAGAAAGACGAAGGCACAGAGGCCTGTCCAATTTTGGGGTAGGTAGGGGTAAATATGAGCCTCACAAAGGAAATATGCCTCAGAATTTGGGGGGCACCAGGGCTGTGGGGTTGACACAAGTGCACGTTCAGTTCCATTAAAAGAACTATTGTCTTTCCTTTTAAATGTCCAGGTATGACTGTACTTTATGACTATTTTGCTACGTGTTTAAGACCAAGTTGGTCAAACTGAACTTGTTCTCATCTATTAAGAGTCAGCTGAGTTGCCTCAGGGGGTCTTTCTTGGGAACTTTAGAGAAGCCTCTTAGCTCCTCTAGTGCCATCTTCCAGGATGGATCAGAGTCTCTTTGACCAGATGGCTTCCCTTGAAGCATCAGGGACATCTCCTTCTCCAATGACCCTCCTCTTTGCAGCATGTGCATTGGTCAGCTTTCCATTCTCCAGGGTCTCATTGGTCTCTCTAATTGGGAGGTCATGTGGCTCAAAGTTGCAAAGCCTTTAGAGAAGTCCCATCATTCCCTGAGTCTGAGCTGGCCTTGGAGGGCAAAAGCCAAATATTGGCTTATTTTTCTTTTTTGGCCCTTTTCTTTCCCTAATTTTAGTCTCTAAGCTTTGGTCTTAAACATCTAGCAAGCCAATTTCACCTGTCTTAAATAAGAAAACTGGGTTTTACCTTTTATATCTATAACTCAATAGTTATTTTACCTCTTCTATTTAACTGGGGTCAGTATTAGTACTGGGAGTCAACCTTACTTGTTGTCTGTCTTATAGGTGATGGCCTGTTATCTCAAATTAATTCAGGTTGTTATATTAGAAGTTGTACTTATGCAAGGCACTGAGAGAGAATAAAGTTCACAAGAAAAATACAAAATGAAATTAACAAGAGTAAAAACATATTTAGTTTGTACAATAATGATGAACTAAGAAACATAATCTTTATAATCCCAAACCTTTATTTTACACCTTAGTTTGATGAGCACTAGCTTGGTAAAATATTCTTTTAAACCTTTTTCTTCAAAGATTTCTATACTTGGAAGAATATGAATACATTTAAAATATACAGAGGATGTAGGATCCTGCCCAGCCACCTATTAGGAAAACCAGCAAGAGGCAATGGGGGATTAAGAAAGATACACAAACATTTAGAGACAGAAGCGGAATCAGATGGAACACTGACCTCAGGTGGAAAAGCAGTGACATGGAGCTGGTCCAGCAACATTTATTATATAGATTCTTACAATCAGGAAATTAAAGCCTATTGAGGCACTGCTTTTTGTGCACTAGAATGTTACAGGACTAGAAACATTTCTGTAGCTATTCCACTATTGCAATGCTAGGGGCTTCCTATGACAGCCAGAAGCCCATTGTCCAAAGTTTCTATTGAACAGGAAGGCTTGGAGGTTACAGTACTGGTGAAACATTGTGGTTATCTTGCTATGATCAGAATCCTACTGGCCCTGAAAGTCAGTGCTTGCAATTCGAGGTTAAAAACGATATGAATGTACATCGTGTACAACCATAGAAATGAAAATTCATACCCATATTGTACAATGAATCAAAATGAAGTCTTTAAAATAAAAAATCAATCAATTAATTAATTAATTTTTTTTTTTTTAAAAAGGGAAATGAAAAAAAAAAAGATATCTCTGGACATTTGCCCAGAGGGACCAAAGGCTGGTGTTGCCATAGCATTAACCCTGTACTTTTGCACAGGAGAATGCCTACACAAGTGCACCACAACCATGAGGTAATCAATCAATCACCATGGTTCACATCACTGCTCCCCAAACAGGCCATGAACAACACCACAATTATACTGATATTCTTATGTTAACCAAATTTAGCTTTTAAAGAAGAGTTTAGAATCTGTAATATACTGTAATACACTAAAATAACAGTGGTTCTTTAATCAGAGTTGTACAAACCTGAATTCCTTTAAGATAAGTTTCTCTAAATAATAAAACTTAACAGATACAATAATAATCGTGATATATAAGAGCAGATTAATGTTTTAAGAAATCCTTATTACTTCAACTAGAGGATTAAATTTGTTTTATATGAGTATATTAATATTTGACATTGTAAAAAAGCCTTAAATAACTTTAACTGATTGTGTTAATTATATATCGTCAATTTATTGACACACAAACATTTTAAAATTTATCCTCCACAAACCTTCTGAAATTTAGACATTCTATAACTTTTGACCTTACCACACAAAAGACTTTCTCATACAGAAACATTTATTTTTCCTTCTACTTTCGTACTAAAATATGTTTCCATACCTGTATCTCTTTCCTAGCTGTTGATTCCTTTTAAAATCACATTTTGAAACAATCCTTATGAAATTTCTGAATTTTTCAACTATTCCTCTTAATAAGATGAAATACTTCATGCTACTTATGGTACTTCAATTGAAACAAAGCTGAAACATTTTGGACTCCTTGCACATGGATTACACCTGTTAGAACTTTCACTTTTAGTAGACTTGCTTTAGTGAAGACCCAGAAACAAAGGAATCTTAAATATTTTTATTCATTTATCAATTTATAAAAGCACATAATGTTTAAATATATTACCTTATGGAATTTAAGAAGTTAAGAGTAGTTGATTTTCTATTTATCAGTTGATATTTTAGCACTTTAGCTTCATGAATTAATCAGATTTCTCCTTAACAAAAGCATTTGTGATTAATCCCATTGATGTTAAATCTAATTCTTTATATCTAACTGCAAAATCCAAGATATCAGACAAGTGTAGTGAATAGCAGTAGCCATCTCTTCTTTGTTGATGAAAAATCCTAGATCAATGGATATTATATTCTAGACATTTTATAGAAACCAACACTCTGTTAACTTCTGACCACCTAGAAAAACTTGAGTTAGTGATTGTAAAGACATCTTTACGCTCAACTGTTTACCTAATTTAAATTGAACTTTTTTTGTCAAATGAACTAAAAGGTATTTGAATCCACTTCTCATTTAAATTTTAATTTATGAATGCTCAATTATCTATGCCAATTTTAATACCACGTACATGATATATGGACACAAGTACATGTAGGCACAACACAATACACAGGTGTGCACTCATACACAAACACACAAGAAACAGAGATCTTGTAGCTTTTTGTAGGTAGAGTGCCACTGCAATGCTACCGCTGTTTATTAAAGCCTCTATACTTATATAAATAATACTCATCAGAAAAATATATTCATATAGGCACACAGCATCTAATGGGAATTCATTATGAAAACATGAGTTCAAAAATATAGAATTTAAAGAACAAGAATCCTAAAAGAAATGACACAGCCTTGAAATTACTCTAGTAAAGGAGTATGAAGAAAATCTTTATCAGATCAGGGTTCTCTTTTAGCTAAAATTACAGTCAGTTCAGATTTTGAAAGAATGAGAGAGAAAGTCCTGAAATTCTTCAGTAAAGATTATCAAAGTAAAGAAGATTTGTATACATGGGATCATTTGATGGCAAGAGGGAGATAAGCCAGACATTTAGGTCCCACAAGCAGCTAGGATTTAAAAGTGACACATTTTTTCCTTCCCTCCCAAATCAGCTCCTGGAGCCTCTAGCAGCCAAGAGTTTCCACCTCTCCTTCCATGACTTCTGGCTGGGGCCTTACTCTGATTGAAGGATACTAACTAACTTCTTGATAACTATTTAAATTTAAGGGAGGACATTTGTCAGCTAGCTGTGCCCTTAAAATTTCTTACATGTTACCTTTGTACCTTTGTCAGGTACTCACACTCACAGGACCATGATTTCATATTATGCTCCTCAATTTGAAGTGGGAGGCAAGCCTGCTAGTGCTCTGGGTGATATCTCCACTAGAGAAAATGAATAATTTGGATTCCTGAACTAGGACAGATGAAGGGTAATTTTATTCTAATTAACTTGGGCAGTTTTTCTGGGGGTTTGGTGTTTTGTTTTGTTTTATTTTTTGTTTTTGTTTTGCCAGATGAGGGGAGTACAGAAGAAAACGTATCTTATGAGAGTCTAGAGAAGGTAACCTAATTTTAAAACTAGGGGAGCTTTATCATGAGAATCTCTCATAATGGGTCCCTGTTGAAGAGGCAGACAAATTGGACAGAATTGGGGCAGAAGCATTTCTGAAGAGGGAGAGATTGCTTGGCTCACACTCTGGGGATTAATGGGTCACCTCTTTCCCAAAGACTGCAAATCAGACCAAGATTTCATCTGAGGATCCAAGATTCTTTGGGTGAGGGTGCCTTCAGCACCGGGCCAAGTCAATCAGAAAGAGAACAGATAGTTGTCAATATTCTGTACTCCTGGGGGTTGTCAGGGTCAGACTCTGGTACTGAGGCCTTCATGCAGCATCAGGGAGTGGCCCCAGCCAGCTGCCTTCAGTTGTCTCAAGCCTTTCTCTGTTCCACTCACAAATTTCTCCCACAGAAAGAAAACTGAGGCAAGTCAAGACTGACATTCCCAATACCTGGATAAAGGAGGATCCAACTCACCTCTTGATTTTTGACTGACATCAGACTTTCAAGTCTGCACTGTCATGGCAACTCTAGGTGACCTTGGCCAATGCTGACTAGCTCTAATTGGATCTCTAACCATATGTTCTTATAGGCTTTATAGCTAGGAAGAACTATCCTTATCTTCCAGAGTTTCAGGATCTGGTCACAAACATCTCCCCCTTCAGAGAAACTTAGGTTCCTCTTAACAGTATTATTTTGGGCCTTAATTTCTTCTTCAGTGAACAGACAGTTTGCTAAGGAATGTGACATATTCTGTCCAGAGAGGCCAGGGAGGGCTGCAGGCAAATTGATTCTTGGGGGAAAAAAAAGCATGTGGGGGTCTTCAGTGGGCCCATTTGATAAAATGATCATACACAACACTTAGCTCTTATAATGTCACAGATATCCTCATGAGCTGTAGTAAAGATGTCTAATGCCATTTGATTTTTGCAAAATAACTTTCTTTTAGTATTACCTCTGTGTTCAGTAGAGATCTCTTTATCTGTATCAGTTAGGGCTTTCTTGGTAAAGTTAATACTTTTATGTGCCACATTATGTCTTTTAGACCAATATGAGGGATAAATATTGGGGCTGGATAACATACTAGCAAACACAGAAACACAGATCAAGTCTGCCTATGTAGGAGGTTAGGAAGATTTGTAGGTCTCTAATTGACTCAAAACTTGTGATTCTGTCAGTCTCTTTTGAGAGTTATTAGGCACTCCTGTATGAAACTTTCCTTTATAGCCTTCAGCTTATTTTTGGTGGGGGTTCATCTGCTATTTCAGTAAATGAAGAAGGGAGCTGAGGTTCACGACCTGATAGAGGGGGCTTATGGAGCAAGGAGTCAGTGAGAATTAATTGTGTAGCAGAGCAACTTTGGCATAATGAGGGCTTGAGTGAAGGTAAAAGAAATTTTGGAGGTAAGGAACCTCAGGTCATTTGCCATTTCACTGGAGGAAATTGTTTAAGTTTTGGAGGATTTGGGAGTCAAAGTTCCTGAATTTTAAATTCAGGCCATTGACTTAGGTGGTGTAATTTGCAGCCAGATCTGTGTACTCAGTCCTATAAGGCATTTGCTTTTGAGATTGGATTGGAAGTGGATGATTTTAAAATCTTTTAACGAGACAACCTAAGGAGTGTCCCATGGTATGGATTGGTTAGCCCCCATGTTAGAGAGGTTTGATTGGGGTGGCAGTTGAGATCAAACCATTCCTTGATGTCTCCTATCACTGGACAGAAGAGTTCCACCCAAGAATAAGAGGGCATCTCTTCTTGCAATCCCAATGGTTGAGGACCATGGAATCCAGACAAATTGAAATGCAAGAATCTCTGGCAAGTTGCCTCTGTAAGAGACCAAAAGAGATCTTGCCTGTCTGAAAATTGAAGAGGTTGGTGTTGCCTGCTGGAAAGTGGACTCTGTTCCAGAGCAGGTAAGGTTAGAAGGAGGTTGCCTTCAAAACCAATCAAGGACCTGATACAGGTCCTTGCTCCCTCCACTTGGCAGTGAGGCAGCAAAAATCCAGCCCAGGAATGGGCTTGATTTTGTGTTGTGTACCCACCATTGAGTTATAGTGGACTGGGAGGGCTCTAAAGGGAAAGAATTAAAGAAATACAGGGGAGAGAAGAAGAGAAAGGATGCTAGAGGTTTGTTAGATTGGGGAGGGGTGGGGAACCCCAAATCCCATCCCCATTTAGGCACCAAATGAAAGCAAATGAAAGAGAATACAAAAAGAAAAAGAAAGGGAGACAGATCTCAAAGGATCAGAGTTGCTTTATTAAGTATTGGAGAGGCACATTCTCAAGAGGAAAATGGCAACTAACTACAAGGGTCTGAGTTTTATGGGATTTAGCAGGGCCACATCATGAGAGGAGTTTGTCAGATACCTTTTGCAGGCTTACTTTGGGCAGTCAAGGGAACTTTGGCAGATTGGGGAAATTTTGAAAGATCAGAGTCCTCAGTTTCCTGTTTCCCTGGAGGGGTTGTAAGTTTTCACTTCCTTCATTCCCTACATCTGTAATATGCACTTGGAAAAATATTAGACCACATGCATTGCCCTTTAATTTGCATTATATGTTTAATGATATAATTTCACACTTAAAGAAATAATGTTAAGTATTAAAAAGACATGCTTGTCCT
Source organism: Glaucomys volans (assembly GCA_020662805.1). Classification (NCBI taxonomy): domain Eukaryota; kingdom Metazoa; phylum Chordata; class Mammalia; order Rodentia; family Sciuridae; genus Glaucomys; species Glaucomys volans. Next base: position 48,828 of record JAJEJO010002276.1, on the reverse strand, counting down.
TAAAATATTTCAAAGAATCTTGTAAACATATCCCCTTTGATAAAAATAACATATCTACAATTGAGATATGAATGGCAATTTTCTTTGGCTGGTATATAGCAGTCATCAGTCCCCTGGGGTAGGGGTATTTTTCCACCTACACAACTTATTTCCCTAAAACACATTGTGCTGTGTTGTTCTATGCTCCAAACATCTTCAAGCTGTGATTTTTAAAAGACAAAGACTGAAAATGAGGGGGTTTTTTTGTGAAGTCCTTATTAGAGATATATTGAATGCCATTATAAAGTTCGTAAGAACTCAAAAGAAGCTTTCAGGAAGTGTATTGCTGATGCTTTCAACTGAAGTACTTAAACCTTCCTAAGTAGGTGGACTATGACAAGCAGAAAAATAACTTATATTTGAAACAGCAGGCCATATTGTGCATGTCAGGAGGGTTCAATAGACTGAATTAATGTATTATGTTTTTCTCTCTTCTCTCTTTAACACCTGCTGTGTGAGTTTGAAACCTGAGTATTTCTAGCTTTCAATATTAGAAGATGGTAAGTTTAAATAATAAATACTTGCTTCTCAGAGCATGTCTGTACATTTCACTGATGCTCTGCCCATGGTCTCTGTCAGTGGGAAGCAGAGAAACCCAACCAGCCATAGCAAGTGTGAGATTTAAACTACTGTCTTGATAGAAAAAAAATTATGTTTATGAAGGGCAAAATTATTTACTGAGGTTTGCCATCTGCCTAGTATTGAAGTAGTAAATTATAAGTATTCCCTCCAGATATTATGAATTCAAAGCATCTTTGAAAATAACCATTTGACATTTCCCTGTACATATAAATATATAAACTAATGAAACCATAGGAAAAGAAGCTCCTCCCAGATCTGATTTATTTTCAGACACAATTGGCTTCATAACTCTGAATTTTTTAACTAACTGGTTAAATGTTTATTGTAAACATGCATGAGATTTTCTTTTATTTTTAGAAGTCAGTCCTTTGGCGGGGTGCAGTGGCACACGCTTTTAATCACAGTGGCTCGGAGGCTGAGACAGGAGGATGGTGAGTTCAAAGACAGCCTCAGCAAAAGCAACTCAGAGAGACCCTGTCTCTAAATAAAACATAAAATAGGGCTGGAGATGGCTCCGTGGTTGAGTGCCCCTGAGTTCAATCCCTTGCAACCCTTCCCCCCCCAAAGTCAGTCTTTTATAATCAAAATTCCATAATTAAATAGAATTATGAGTATAGGTATTGAATAGCATCATGGGGAAAAAACAGTCCAGTGGAAATAAACAAGATTTGAAGTAAAGGAATTTATTAATTGATGCCAATTTCAGTAATTGTTTTTCTTTCCAGTGATATCACCAAGTCATTGAGTCTCCATCCATAAGAATTCTATGCTTACCACATCAGTGCCACGGTCCTTGTCATGGTCACCAGTTACTTCCATGGTGACCACTATTCTGTTTACATCTCAGTGGACCACTCCACCACATCCAGCAGAGATAACCATTCCTTCCTATCTTCTCCAACTTCATATCTGTAGGTTTTCTTCCTCCTTCATCAGTTATTCCCTTCCAGGAACCCCACATGACTTCTCTGCTATTCAGTTGCCATATTTTACTTTAATCTATTAACTATGTGTTTTTTCTAAGTAGGCTCTTGCAATCAGTTTAATGCCTATTTATAGGATAGACACCCCCTAAGTTGCATCATCAGCTTAGACTCATAAATTCACCTGCCAGTCTGACTTCTGTACCCAACTTCTTATGAATATCCAAAACAGAACTTTTGATTTTTTCCTACCTAAAAATCTTCTGGAACCAGTCCACCTTGGCAACACTGCTGGTAAAGACCTCAATCCAAAATCCAAAGATCTTACTTTGAATTTTTACTTGGCCTTTACTCCCTTCATCTATTAGCAACTTCTAGTGAATCAAACTTCAAATTCCCATTTAAATCCATCCACTTTTGTCCATTTCCACTGTTTCAATGCTTCTTCAGGACATCATCACATCTTAAACCTCTGCAACATTTTTCTTCTTATCCTCTAAAAAACATGCTAGGCAAATAACTACGGTGACCTGTGATCAGTAAGTCAGATCAGGTTATTCACTTGCTTAAAAAAGAAAAAATAAATCAACGCTTTCTTATTTTGGCTTAAGAGGCCATGCATGAATTAGCTCCTGCTTATCTCTCTAAACTCATGCCATACAATGCTATCACTTTTTCTTATGTCCCAACCTGACTGGCCTTCGATTGCTGAAGCGTGCTTCACTTTTTTCCAACAACAAAACTTTATACCAACTATTCTCTTGGTCTGGAAAAGTTGCCCAGATCTTTGCAGATTATTTTATTATTCTCATGCAGACCTTGGATTAAATTTGTTTTGAAAAAAAATTCTTTGAAGGGTAACAAATTTATAATGGATGCCCTTCACACCACTCAGTATGATACCATTATATTTTACATTTGTCACCAACTGATACCTTTATTTATTTATTTATTTATTTATTTATTTATTTATTCATTGTGTATTCCTCACCTAGGAGACAAGTTTCAAACACACAGGATCCTTGATCATTGAGCTAGTTGCCAAGAACCAGTATCTGAAAGGGCTTGGAACATAATATGCACTTAACAAATGTTGTTGAATAACAGGCAAGTTAGAATGCTGGGAGTACCCCAGAGACACTTCAATCAAGGAAAACTGTGGTCACCTTTGGAAGCTGTTTCTGCATATGAAATGACCTTTGGCTTTGTTAATCTCCTCTCTACTCATCACTTTGTCGCTATGCCTACAGCCTTGGGCAAATGTTTATTCCCTCTAAATGCATTTCTTTAAATAAAAAGTATGGATTTCTATTAGTTCGTTTCATAAGTAAATGATTGTATACCTACTACATGCCAGGTACTGTCCTTAGCAATCAGGTTATAATAGTAAACTAGATGAGAATCCCTGCTTTTGTGGATTTATATTGTATTGAAAGACATAGACCACAATTAAGAAAAATAAGCCTTGTGTACAGTTTGTAGTTGGTGGTAGGTGTTAAACATAAAGTTAAAGCAGAAAAAGAGTATAGGGATCCCTAACTTTGTGGTTAAAAGGACTGATTTTAGTGGGATTGGCATTAAGGGTGGCATTTAAGTGAAGCTATAAATGAGTGAAGGTAACAGTGCTTCCTGAGGATGAGGAGGAGACCTGTGTGGCTGGAGTGGAATGAGCTGGCAGCAAAAATGCAGGAAAGAGGCTTGAAAGGGAATAGGAGAAGATCACAGGGATTCTTCCAAAGCTTTTATCCTCTGAGATGGAGCAGGAATGGGGGATAGTATGAATGCAGGAGAACCATGGGCTGACTTCCCCTTTAACAAACATCTCTGTGGCTGCTGTCTTGAGAACAGATGGTAGAAGAGCCAGGGTAAAAGCATGGAGAATAGTTAGGGGTTACACCATCTCTGCCTGATAGATTTTAGAGACTGCACGTGAAAGGTAATATGTGCCACTAGTTCTTGATGGGTCCCTTCCCCCACTTCTGTGAATGTTTAGGTTAGATCACATTAGAGTAACGGCCTGTGCATCTAATGCTAGCACTCCCCAATCCAATAGCCAGCTACAGAACTCATACCTTCAGAAAGACAAAAAAGAGGAAAAAAGAAAAGGGGGATGGGGAGGGAAAGGAAGATTCAATGCATTAATATCATAGGCCAAATCAAATGGAATACTCAAATGAGCACATCTAAAAATGAAAAAGAAATATAACTTCAAATTTGTTATAGAAAACAATTTGTATATTTTTATAACTATGCAGAAACACATAAAATATTTCACATGTAATTAATATATGAACTTAAAAGAGTTCTGCAAAATAGATTCCAGCAACAAAAACATGGCTCCATTATATTTTCTCTATCTGAACAATATCATAACTCTGACATATATATTTATACATCATCTATATATCATATATATTTATAGAAAATACATATGTAGAATATGTATTTCTAGAAAATTATAGAAAATTACATATGTAGAATTCATTTTCCATTAAGTAAACCTAGATTTTTGCTACTTCCTGCAAAGAAGAAAAGCAAAATCTTTTAATCAAAATAAACTCTCTTTCTTAAGAAAGTATTGAAATAAGACTGCATATAGGTCACTGAGCTTTGTTTTTTATTTATCAGGTTGGCACTGATGTGGTCCATTGCAGATAATAAGTAAGGGCAATATTGATGAAGGGAGAAAAAGGTCGTTCTTTGTAAGCCAGTTATCTCAACAGCATTCAAGATATAGGAAACTGAAGCAAATATGAAAGAATAAAATGCAAAAATAATGAAATGAGAAAATGTTTATATATATATTAATTTTTCATGAAATATTTTGACATTTGCAAGAAAGGAAGCAACTATTATTGAATATTCACATAATAAGCATATTTTGGTGATCTTCTTTTAGTGTATATAGTCATATTTTCAGACTATATTTTATACAGAAGCCTCTTAGACAAAGAAGATCATTACATATTTACGGTTTTGAAAGCTCAGTGGAACTATTCTAAACACATTTTTGGAACTGAGGATGCTGAAAATCACATCTCCCTTCAATGGACACTGGATGGTGAATAAGCACAATGACATGTTTTAATCACATTGCCAGCCTCCACCTTTGTATAAAAGTATATTATACCCAGTTAAAGTAAAACATGCTCTGAAAATAGGTTTGTATTATTAATGGTGTTAAGAAAATATAATTAAAAACAGAATATCCTTCCAAACCAGAAATCTTCTCCACAAAGGTGGTAGGAAAAAAAAAAAACCCTTTGGTGAATAAGCATTAAAATAGAATTCAATGCACAGCACAGGCCAGCTGCTAACAGACAGAGAGGAAGTTCCCTAACCCTCCAGCCAGTCTAGCAGATGCATTTCACCATAGCACCCGTTCCTTAGAGCAAAGACAGATAGTCCTCAGATGAGAGTCTTGACAATAACACTTATTACACATAGTTATCTTAAATTCACCTGATATTTGTGGTGATCATCTGTGTTCATTAATTGGCTTTATACAAAGGAAAAATCACTTTCTCATATCTTTATGAAAACAGGGAACTTCACAATTTAGTCAACTAAATTTAGGTTATTTCCTTCCTGCTGAGATGGGGAGATAGGGACACTGTGTTCTTTGATATTCACCTTTAAAGAATATGGTTCCCAAATTCTTCAGAAAAGCATTCCTGAGTCTTTTAAGTGACAAATCACTTATCTAGGTTTCAAAAGGAATCATGTATATGTCAAAAAAGAGGAGAAAGTACTAAAAATTACACAAGTTTTCTAAAGTAAATAAGAAAAAGCAGGGAGAGAAACCTCTTATCCTCAACAGGGAGAATTAAGCTTCTTATTTTTAATTTGCATTTGTCCTTATTATGACTGAATGTGATATAAGGCAAACTTGCCTATAGAGAAATAAAATTGCTCCTACCTGGAAATGTACAGAGTTAAAGCAGGAAATGTTTTGTAAGCAATGATTCAGTTGTATATCATATTACTATATTTTCCTTAATTGAAAAACTGATTAATCTTAAGGAACTGTTTCCTATTTCTAGCTCAAAACTTTTCCTTTAATGCCTAAAAAATAAAAACTTTTTGTTTAAGATTTGTAAGCATATATTTCTCTGTCTTTCCTCTTCTGCCTTTAAAATTTAGCCCACTTAAGGGGCTGGGGATGTAGTTCACTTGGTAGAGTGCCTGCCTCACAATCACAAGTCCCTGGGTTCAATTCCCACCACCACCAAAAAAGAAGAGCAGAAATTTAGGCCACTTCAAAAAACCTCATCATTTAGATCATCTTTCTAATTCTTTAAAGTGTACAATTAAAATAAAAAACTACAGGAACACTTAGTTTACTCGTTTGGACCTGAGCATAATAATTGAAAAAAAGAAGGACCTCCAAAATAAAAACAAAAATATCAGACTGAGGTTATGATTTTGTGGTGGTTGTCAAGGCCAACTGGAACATTCTTACCCTGTGTTTGGTTGACGGGACATGCAATCAGTGGTGGAGAAATCCTCTCCCACGTTCCCATGTGCCTGGTCCCAGTTTGTCAAGCCACAGTCGTTAAGGCACCATACCTTTCATCTTCCATTCTTCTTCTCTGGGATCATTGGAATGCTACCAAGAGCACAGTCTCACACTGTCTCCATCCTCCTCTACATTAGTTTTTTCATCTTTCCCTTGTTGCTTTCTCTCCGCAGGCTCAATTTGAACAGAAACTAAACCTACCAGATATTCACAGTCAATTAGCAAGTAATAAGAAGCTATCAAGCTAAAAAAAAATACTAAATGGTATTTGAAAGCAGTGATGAGGATATGTATTGAATGTAATACTTCAGTCCAGCCTTTCCCTGCAGATTTAATCATTTCCATGTTCTCCCAAGTGTATTAGCTTCTATTATCTGGTTTCAGGAGTCGGAATGGAGAGTGACTAAGGAGAGGAGAGTAAGTGAATGCGGCAGTGCAGCAGAGAGTAAAAAACCAAGGATTTCACCTGTCTTTATGAAGCTGCTGGCTGGTAGGAGTACAATTCTGCTCATTTGAACATAGCAGGAAAGAATCGGATCATTAGGTTCAATATTTATTTTCCATATTACTGATATCCCATCCTATATGTTAAAAAAGATTTCAGGAGTATTATGGACTTTAATCAGGTAATATTCTTTTTTCCTATGTTTTTTAGGCTGCAGGTACATCTATCTCTACCATCTTTAAAGGTCAGATTCCAAACTAAGGTAGAGCAGGAAAACTGACTTCTCACAGGTTGCATATGGCTGCTACACAAATTTTCTTTGGCAGAAGCAATGTTTCTAGAAAATCTGAATTAAAATCCCTCTAGGCAATGCACGGAAACATCTCTGCAGCCCTCACTCCTCGCTGTTGTTTTGCACTCAGCCTGATTCCAACATTAGTTTATCTGCCTGGCTTATAGAAATTTCAGGTAGAAACCTCACTATATTTCACAGATTTGGATGAGGCAAGAAAGGGTGTTTGAGGCTATGATACATTTCTATTTGTTCCATAGCCATGTGTTTGCACAGGTATTAGAACTATTCAAGTTTGCATGTCTCATATTCACCATCTCTGTTTACCCGGGTAGTCAAAAGTTAGTACTTTGTATTTCTAATTTAGCTCCATTATAATTCGTCTAACTTTTCTTGTTATCTACTCAGGAAGGTGGTAAACTATCATCTTTCTGTCTCCAAAATAAGGCATAATCATTAAAGATGTTATTTGAGATTAAGATGTATATTTAAGAATTAGATGAACTAAACAATTTCCTTTGATTTATTAATCAAATAGCTTTCCTTGTATCTTGAAGTCTACACTTGTTATATATTTTAACAACCAAAATGCAAAATTATAAATTCCTGTGTGAAGCAGAGTGTAAGGTGCAGGCTTCTCTCAGTTGCCTCTATCTAAGCAAATGACTTACCTGTGCCACTTTATCCTTAAACACTCAAGGGTTTGGTACTCACTTTGCACTGGGCCATTCTATTTTCATCTTTCCCATTTTCTTTTTCATCCTCAGATACAACTGTTCATTCACCTAAGTGAATTTTATTCTCCACTTTTCAAATTCTCATCCTTCTAGCTCAAGTTGTAAACTACTTTTTTTTCCTATAATGCTATCCTAAGGATTATCACCTTCTTTTTTAATTTCAAAGTTCTTTGTATATCTTGTTTTGAAACAATGTCCCAGATGTTTTTATCTAATTTTACTAATTCTGAATAAGAGATATTTCCCCAAGGACAATAGCTAAATATCTGCTATTTTCTTAGAGCCATTTTCAGTTATTCTAATTCTTAGGTTATTCTAAAACATATACATTTTATATTCTTTCCTGCTATCTCATAAACCATCAGCATGATACAAATATCTGAACTGTCAAGGCTCTTTGTCTTCTAAACCCCACTGCTTATACCAGGAAGAGCATAAAAATCTTTTGTGGGTCAGAGATCCTGATGTGTAATTTAGAAAATACAACTGCCATGCTGATAGTGATGCTTAAGGTAGTCTAAGCTAAACTTGTTTTTTTACTTATAATATTTTCAATTTATGATGTGTTTATCAGGATGTAAAACCATTCTTAAAGAGCATCTATATTTTACATACAGAATTAAAACTAAGTTGCATAGTCACACAGCACAATGTAAATGTTACAATTCTTATCAAATTAAAACCAAACCCAAAAACTATTATTAAAATTTGAGAGATGTTAGTATGAGGTAACTATGTTATTTTTGTCAACCATTATATCAGAATCTATTAATATAACCTAAAATTTAAGTGTATGATTAAAATGAGTCAAATTCTATGTTTATTTTTTTTCTTAACTTTGAGAATAATTTTAAGAAATAATATCACTTTAAATTTTTTATCTTGTCAATTTAAAGTTTATGTCTTACATTATGCTTTCAATTCTCATGAATGTTTTGAGAAGCTGCAATAGAGTTCTATAGTTTTTTAACAAAAATAACAAAAAAAATCAATTGTGTCAAAGAGATTTTAGCTCATTCATAACTAAGAAGTTTGAACATTCTCAGAGTCATATATAATTACCTAAGCTTATTTTTTAAGTCTTCTGTGACAAACTTTTATTTTTTCTAAACATAGTTTTACCTGTGCCCCATAGATTATCATTGCACAGATTTAGATTTTTAAGGGACCTAATAAAAATATCTGTACTTTTTCTCCAACTTGTCATCTACTGAGCAAGCCCAGATTTTTTTAAAAAAAAAAAAGTTCCCATATTGAAAATAAGCATTTTAAAAATTTTCAAAGCAATAATTCTTCTCAATTCAACACAGTTTGTGATTACCTAATATATATGTACATTTATATCACATTATGTTATATGAGTGATAATTCTTAATTTATTAAATGTTATTTTCTTAGTCGCATCTATTATTGTCATGTGTTTTTCATAAGCAAATAACATGTAGTATATTTTGTTGGCCATGTCTGAAGTCTGCATAAATGTCCACTATAGTATTCAAATTTGCTACCATTCCTACCAAATGGAGACATTCCCATAGTTATGGTCATAAAGCTGTTTGATTGATCCACTAATGTTAGATGTTGCATCACTAAAAACTGAACCATTCAACTGCCACATGGCATTATATTTTCTCATTTGCCCATGGTCTTTGTTCTGCCACACTAGTAATTATAGATTTTTAAATTCAAATTATAAATCTGAATATGTCATTTGATTGCTTAACAGACATTTTGCTTTCTTCCTGTATGACTGAAATACACATGCAAAATCTAACATTCTTGCATGTTTTTCCTCTATCTCCCAATGTGAAAGATAGACAATACAGAATATTTTGAAATAAAACAAAGTAAACTAAGTGGGTCAGGGTATGGTTCTACATGACACCTTCTAGATGTCTAGGGTATTACATTAAGACCACAAAGTTAAACATTGTTATTTTAATCTAAAATAATATTACTTAGCCAGGCATGTTGATGCACCCCTGTAATCCTAGCAACTGGGGCAGGAGGATCTCAAGTTCAAAGCCAGCCTCAACAACAGGGAGGTGCCAAGTAACTGGGATGTGGCTCAGTGGTTGAGTGCCACTGAGTTCAATCCCTGGTATAAATAAATAAAAAATAAAATTGCTTGAGAAAATCATATAGAACATAAAAAATTAAGTAAATTGTTTTTTTACTTTGAAGTTTTTTTATTTATATTTCTATTAAAGTTACAAGTCCTAAAGAGCAAGATTATTGCCTGTCAACTTTTCAATATTGTACCTCCTATCTGACTTAAACTTAGAAAACTACACAAATACCTTACCTATCTTGTTCTCTCCTAGACATCTGAATGATTTTCAGATTCTTGCTGCTGTAAAAGTGTGACAACTATGAAAACCTTTGCACAGGTTTCCTTTTGAATATCCACAAGGTCTTCTCTCAAATACATACCTATAGATTTTTTGTGTCACAGTGTGAGTATTCAATTTTACAAGATAAAGTAGCCCCAACTTTACAATTTCACTTTCTACGGTTTCAGTTACCCATGGTAAACCACAATCTGAAAACATTGAATGGAAAATTCCAGAAATAAATAATTTGTATAGTCATCCTAATTGTTTTATCTATCATGATACCATGATACTTGTGTTCTAGTAACCCTTACCTTACTTGCTGGCCCTAATATATATTTTAAGTATAGTAAGGCTGGAAATGTGTATATGACAAGGAGAAAATGTAAAGTACTTCCTTTAAGTGAAAAGGTGAAAGTTCCTAATTTAATAAGAAAGGAAAAAAATATGTGGAGCTTGCTAAGATCTATGGTAAGAACTACCTGTGAAATTGTGACGGAAAGAAAGGTAATTTGTTTTATTTTATTGTCACACTTAAAAGTATAAAAGCATCATTAAAGCATATAATAAATGTCTAGTTCATATGGAAAAAGCATTAAATTTGTGGGTGGAGGACATGAACAAAAAACGTGTTCTAGATCAATGGCAATTGTTGCACCAGAAAGCATTGAGACTAAAGGAATATTGGGAGGGAAACCCCTGAAATGAAGGGCACTGAATCATTTACTGCAAGTATGTAGTGGGAAAAAGTTGAGGGGGAACTACTATAATACCAAACTGCAAAATTTCTCATGCCATTTCAGCCTCCCATCAATAAAATTTAAGAAAGCTAATATACACACATCTTTTGATCATGAATAGTCATTGTTGTTGTACGGAGGTGAGGGGACTGAACTTGGGTCCTCAGGCAAGCTATGCAAGCTATTCATGGGTACATTTCATTGACTAATTATATTCTTTTTAATCTCTGTATCAGAAGGATACTAGTGCCATGGTATTTTAATCACAATAATTTCATAAATCCCAACATTTAGTAGGATAGATACCTTCTCACTACAGATTTTCAGAAATGTTCTAGCTACTTTTGGCTGTTTAATAGTAGATAGAAATTTCAGAATCATAACATTCATTGTAAAACCTTGTAGGTTTCATTAATATACTTTTTGTAACACTTTAGTTGAGATTACATGAAGTCCATTTATCAACCAGAGAGAACTGACAACCTTACAGTGTTTAATTTTGCTTATTCCTGATTGTGACATAAATTCTGATTTACTTAAACATCACTTACTTCCAATAATATAATTTCACACTTTTCTCTGAAGAAGACTTGCAAACCATCTGTCATCCCATTTGTAGACATTTAATATCATTTATTGATACTTTAAATGATATCACAAACTGCATTATTTGTTTACTTTTGGTACTTAGAAATAAGCTTCGATGACACTAAACAGGGGTAGGGGGAGGTAAGGGAAGAATGGAGAAAGGATGGATTGTATAGAGGAAAATGAGGGGTGGAGAGGGGATAGGGAAGGAAAGGTAATAGAATGAGACAAACAACATTATCCTATGTATATGTATGAATACACAAATTGTATGATTCTACTTTGTGTACAACCAGAAAAACGATAGTTGTACTCTATTTGTGTACAATGAACCAAAATTTAAAAAAAGAAATAAGCTTTATATTAGATTGAACCATAACATACACAATTTTATGCTAAAATTATCAAATACTGGTGAATTTAATATGATTCACCCTAGAATATAAAATTTATCTTACTTTCACTTTGACAGTTTCATTATGTTTAATAATTTATTTATATGGTCTTTAATATCTCCTATGTAAATGATTACCACTTGAGTAACCATATATTCTCCATTTCCAATCAATTATTTGTAAATTTTTTCTTCATGTTCTGCCTACATGTACTCCCACTATTATACTAGGGTAAAAGTGGTGACTATATAATACATTGCATAATTCAAGGTTTTCAAAATAATTGTTCCACTGTTTCCCAATTAGAATAGTAACTGTGCTTTTAAAGAATATAATCAATTTGTCAGGTAAACAAAGTTAACTTGTAATATCAATTTCATAGTTATTTTTGTGTATTAGGTTTGGATTTTATCAAGATTTTTATGCATTAATTGAAATGATAATGTGTTTTTTATTTGTTAACATTTGGAATCACACTTACAGGTTTCCTAACATTAAAGCATTCCTTCAGACATGAAAGGAACCTAACATATTTAGATTTTTCTTTCCACTGGATTTTCTTTCCTAATATTTCCTTTGTGATTTTGTTTTCATATGTCTAAATGAAATGAGTATGTAGGATTTTTAAAATTTTATTAAATGAATTAGAGAAATGGAGGTGAAGAATTTTTCTCTATCTTTTCTAATGTCTAGAAAATTGGATAGAAAATTGGGATGAAGCACTGCTTGTACCAGCATAGTTCAGAAGCCTATGAACAATCAAGAATGAAGAGAAAAAATGTGAAAAGGTTACTATGACCATCAAGACTCTTCAAAATTGAAAGGTGGTATAGAATATACCTGGGACTACTGCTCCAGAAGGGAGTAAGAGCAGTGGAAGGTATTCCCAGTGTCCTGGCGCACTGCTACTGGACTGGTTTCCATCTTATCTTACCTGGAGTGCCCGTGCAACTCTCACAGTTTGGTGGAGGTAGGAAAATGGGTGGGTGAGCTGCTGTATTCAGCACAGCTCAGTGAAATCAGGAAAGGCACAAAACTCTTCTCAGTGGGGAAGGAGAAACATGGAGCATGTCTCCAATATCCTGGCCCCTTGTATACATATATGCAGAATAGAAACTTAAAGAAAAAAAATCTCATGAAATTTTCCAAACCAAATAACATTTGTTTTTTAATGAAGAAGAGTGAAGGAAGTCCAAGGTATTTATGGAATATCATCAGACAAACAAATAAAGCATTAGAGAAAAGCAGAAAGCATATTTCATTAATGAGTAACAGCTGAAAATGTACTAAAATTGGGGATTATGGGGAAAGGAAAAGGCTACCTGCTATTCAATGAGTATAAATTTTCAGTTATGCAACAGAATAAATTTCTTAAGATGTAACCTATAGTACTATGCCTATAGGTAGCAATGCTGTATTGTGCACTTGAGAAGATAAAGGAATAGGTCTCATGTTAAATGTTCTAACTAAAAATTTTAAATAACAACAAAGAAAATTAAAATCGTTTCTTGCTTTCTTATTTGATGTAACTTGTAAAATCATCTTGACTGGTATTTCTTTTGAGGAATAACTTTAACAACTGCTTCAATGGCTTTAAACAGTCTTAGAACTATTAATATTTTCATTTTGTTATGAGCCAATTATCATAGCTACATTTTGCTAGGCATTAATTGTCTCTAATTTTTAAAAATTCTTCACATATAATTGTTTAGACTGTTTTACTGTTTTTATAATTATATTTATGCTCACTTGTTATTCGCCATGCTTTTTATGTCTTCTTAATTTTCTCTTTTGATCAATTGTAACAGAGGCTTGTTTCCTCTAGCAGCTTTTCACAAAAACATCAAACTTTTGGCTTCATTGAGCATCCTTTATTTCTATTTTAATGATGCTCTCCTTTCTTCATATCTTTAATTCTTAGACGATTTCTATGTATTCTTAGTGCTTTATTTTGTCTACAAAATAAAGTTGGAGATAGGCTTACATGGAGATCCCTGTGGTCTTCCATCTCTGCCTTTACCCTCCTTTAAATCATTGAGTTTTTTTCCAGTTTATAGCCAATAACTCCTTCATATAACATCAGAAATTGATTCTGGTCTCCAAATTTTTTAACCATAAAATTTTCTTGTGTGATTGTTCAAGCTAATTTGTGCTAGTGAAATCTTTGAAACTAGAAAGCAGTAAATAAATATTTGTTAAATAAATAGATCATTTTAAAAAGGTAAGGTAGAGAGTATAGCTCAGTGACAGAAAGCAGGCTTAGCATTCACAAGGCCCTGGGTTGGATCCTCAGCACCTCAAAATAAAACAAGGTATACTTTAACTATATGTGTATTAATTAATTTACTATCAGTGAAAAGCATTTTTTCCTTAGAAAAACCTTGTATTTCCTTATTTTCTCTGTTTTTTAACCTTTTAACACCTAATTGGTTGTCTTTCTCCTACACGTCTAAATAGCATTCAACTTTTTTTTAATCAAGACAAGGGCAAGTGGCAAGTGCCATTTAACCTGCAAATCATATATATGATATATATAATATATGAATATATGTATGCATATACATACATATTAGCAAATAGAAGCTAAAATTTCTAAATGTATTTGCAAAACAAATAGTAATATGAATGTAAATTCTGGCTTTAATTTAGTGCAATCATTTCACTAGATAATGTTTTTCTAAAAGTTTTGGCAATGTAAAAAAAGAGATTGACTCATCTACATTTGCAGGTTAATATTTTAGGCCAATGAAATGCCCTTTATTCAGACTACTGCAGTTTCCATTTAAAAAGAAACAAGCCACTAAATTATTTAAACAAAAACTTAACTTTGGTTTACTTGTAGTTTACTTGTAGATAATGTTGGCTGAAAGAAAAATTACATTATACTGTAAGGTAGCACAGGAGACTAAAATGTTTGACCAATATCAATTGAGCTATAAATGCAGCTGTATCACAGTCACAATATAAGGCTCCCTGCAGCCAGAAACAGCTTGCAGGTCATATTGCTGATCCATCATACAGAAGTGATAGTTATTTAATTTCAAATTAGACATATATTTTCACAAGGGTAGAACTGTATATGCAAAGATATTTCAGACCAGACATTTTAAATAAGTCAGAAGGATTTTGCGATAGGTAGAATGATATCATTCCTTTCCAAATCTTTAAAACCAGATAAGAACAACCTAATCAGCTTTCAGTCCCTTGGAAGCACTTTTGGAAAATTATTTTGAACACCAAAGAAATTGGCATGAAATAAGAGCCTTATTAAGAGGAACTGGAAAGAATAATGGTCATCATTGCTGCTGCAGATAGCAATTGCTTGCTCATGGCTGATTAGAATGACACTTCAATGTGACAGCTTGCAGGACTTCTCTTCTATTCATTTTCCCCAAATTGAAAAATTGCAAGATTATTGAATGAGAAAAAAATAGTTGATGAATAGGGGAAACAGAGAAAGTTTACAAGCAAAAACAGGCATATCATTAATTCATTATGAATTCAGTGAAAATTACATCTATATTTTCACTTCTTGCAAACAATAACATTCATTATTATACAATTATTAATAAGGTCAAGTTCTTTACAGGCTATATCCCATTTAGTTCTCAAAAACCCTTTGAGGTATGTACACTTAGCTCTTGCTACTTTATATCTCACCATCCATTTGCTATAATGACTTGCAAAAATTTTACCACAAGTCACTGCCAAAATTGAAAGGTCCCTAAACAAAACTACATGTACATATCAGAAAAGACATCCATCCTGAACACTTGTCCTTATATGAGAATTTGTCCATTTCACTGTTCTATCTCTGCCGTTCTCTTGGTGTGATTATGACTTGAAGTTGTTTAAATCTTTTGTATTTTATTACTGTGGCCTTCTCTGCCCTTTGATTAGACATTTTGCTGTCATATATCCTGTTTGTTTGAGTCAATACCTGAGGGCACTACCAACAAGTTTCAATTTAACTAGATTCTTTTATTTTTATGATATTATTTCATTGTTTCTTTGCATTGGAGCACCAACTCCATGTAGTGGAAAAGGAAAATTTATAGTAATATATTTATAGTAATATTGTATACTGTCTAGAAATATATCAATGACTTATTAAATAATTAGGTCATTTGTATTTTGAATGTTTTAGGTCATTAAGAGAGCATTTGTGGATGGTTATTTTGATATTTAAGAATGTTCTCATGACATTTGAAATTCCTCATTTCTCCTATTAAAGATAACGGAATATAGGCTCCTGCTATCTGGAAATTTGCTATCAAATGACCTCTTTAGAAATACAAAAGATTTGACCAATAAGAGTAGCCTATACTTTCATTATCAAAAATTTACAAAGAAACAGACCTCCAGGTAAGTTTATGATTGAACAAATGTTGAGAGCTTTCATTATTAAATATTCCTAAGCCAGGTACTATGCCAAAAATCAAGTATTATTCTCTGAGAAGTTGTGTAAATGGTACTTGTGGATATGATTTTAGGAGGGAGAATCAGGTTTATCTTAGGAGTTAATCTTAGATAAGGACAGTAATTGAAACAGAATGATCACAAATGAGTAGAATATAACAGCCATTGAAAACAGGAATGTACATAAACATTTAGCAAGTAATATGATGTTGTGGATTTCCACAACAACTTGGACCACATAGATCCTGAACTGGGTTACCACATATGGGAGCCAAACTGTGCCAAAAGGAAAATCTCCAGTTTAAAAGAACACCATTAATTCTAGCAATTGTTATTATTCCACTAATGACAGGTGTTTCTCCTGACTGTATTTGTCCTCTGTCATGGTGGTCACTTCGTCACTTTTTTAAAAATGAAATAATAATGTGCAGTCCTATTGAAGTCTTCTCAGGAACCTTCCCTGGGCAGATGCTCTAGAGAATCATTCAGTGGAAATCACAGAACTACGTTTGCCTTTGAACTGATATGGCAGTTTTTTCTCTGACTCTTTTCTGCATTCTTGAGACACCTTGCTGGTTAGGATGAGCACTACAGGTAGAGAAGCCTTCGCAACTTAGATACCATGTGAAGATTAGATTGAAAGCATCCTCCCTACATATTGCAAATCTTGCTCTCTAAACTTAAGTTGGATTTGTCCCTTCTCATTGTAATTATGAACTGACAGACTTGAGCCCCTCTCTTCAATCATTCTTGTTTTTAATTTCTATGATTTTTACTTTGTGGAAAGTTTTCATACTGAAAACTTCCAAGCCTGTGAATAATTGTCATTGTAGATGTATATGAATATAAAACATTATAGGAAATATTCAATAATTGACAAAGCAGCTCCTGATATTTCCACACTATGTTACTACCTTCTCTATGCATGATGTCCTTTCAGAGGCAACAAATTAATTTACAACATGGACCTTGTAATATTAAACATGGTCAAAAATTTACAACAGCTGAGGACAAGCTTATGTTCATAAGCAAAGAATAATAGTTTGCTATTGTAGAGGACAAAGCGTAAATTAGTAGACTCTGTATTAGCAGTCCTGAATCCAAATTTCAGTTCTGTTACTTTCTAGCTGTGAGACAATATATGTCACTTAGCATTTACTATTCTCTTGCATCCAGTAAAAATATGTATATATCCTCTTACTCCTGTCTTGTCTCATGAGATTACTGTCAGGCTTGAACAAAATGTACTTGGAATATACTATTATGGATACCCATTTTTTAGGTTAAAAAAGGTCAAATATTGGCAATTTCATATTGTTCAATAAAAATGAATTCAGTATTTCTCTTTACTTTAAAGAAAGCTTTACAGAGTTTTCTTGCAAAACAAAGCACCTTTTAATGAGTGAGATTTCATAATTGAAGAGAAATTAACAATACATATAGATACAAAAAGAAGCCAGACCTACACTGATTTGAGCAAATATCACACACATCTGCAGTCAAGCAGAGTATTTACTAGATAATGCTTAATGTCAGGACAAACAAATAATTATTACTAAAATTGTAAATTAAAACTTTATGACTAAACACAATGGTAGGCAGTCCTTGCTTCTGGAGAGTAATCATGAATCCCAAATCAGCACTAAGTAAAACTAATTCACATCAGTGTTTTAAATGGCATTAGTAATGGTGACACGGCAACTTTTGTACTAAAAGAAATAAAGTTCAAGGGATGTACATCTCCCCACTCAAATCCTCGACTGACTCTTTTGCTGGGATATCCAGGAGAAATTCAATGCATTGCAAAAGTTTATTTTGCCTTTGGGTTTTATATTTAAAATTGGACAAAGATTGATAAAAAAAAAATATCATGGCAGTTGCAGGATATTAGCACATTTTAACCAGATAAAAATAAGCAAGGGACATTATGATTTGTAATTACAAATTAAACATAAATTTGAGAAAATATGGCTCTTTATAGCAATGTAACATTAACCCCCAAATTTAGTGGTTTACAATAATATTCTCTCTTAGGATTCTATGGGATGACTCTGGTAAACTAGTTGTTCTAACCTGGCAACTCATGCCATTTTAGACCCACAGAGGTTGGGGCTAAAGCCTGCAGAAGCTTCACTGCATGTCGTCCAAGATGACTTTACTCACATACCTGATGCCTTCTACTCCTTCAGGTAGCCTCTCTCCAGCTTGAGTTTTTACATGGTCACTCAGAACACTAAGAAATAAAAGGTAGAAGCTACTAGTACTCATAACCATTAAAGCTGCAGCCCCTTTTCTTCTGTTATATTCTCTTAACAGACATAGATCAGCCTTGGTTCAGTGAAGTAGAGAAACAAATTCCACCTCTTCATGGGGTAGGAAGTTACTGATAGTAGATATCTGTGGAGACATAGAGAGAAGCAGAGAAGAGAAAAATAGGGGCAGAAAAGAGCTGAAAAGTCCCAGTAGTAAGACTTGAGAAAGAATCAGAATATTAGAGCCTTCTGTATTGACACCTTACATATCTCTTATCAAGTCCTAACTCTGCTGCTTATTGGTTGAGAAATCTTGGGCAATTCACTGAATCTCTCTAGCCTATAACACACAGTTAATTGTCACTAACTTAGAGGCTTGTGAGAATTCAAAGTATAATGTGCTTAAATTGATTAGCACACTTCTTGGTATAGTAAATATTAGGTATTACTAGATGTGTATTTGGGGACTCAAATTACAAGCATGAAAATGAGTTCCTAAGAAATGTACTTATTTTAGAGAAATATGAAAAGTGTTCCCATGGTGTGTTTCATTCATTAATTCAAAATATTTCTTTTTTTAATAGTGTCATATTTATTTAAATATTGTCCATTAGAAAACAAATTTCCCATAATGAAAATTTCAGAAACAATGTGTATACAAGTGAGCTCTTATAAGAATTTATGGAGGAAATAAAACAAAATTTTTGTGAATTATTTTATAAAATTTAAAAAATATTATTTCCTTAATAAAGTAGTAAAGAATTTTTTGTTTTTTATTGTTTGTTCTATTTAGTTATACATAACAGCAGAAAGCATTTTGATTCATTGTACACAAATGGAGTACAACTTTTCATTTGTGCAAGATGTAGAGTCACACCATTTGTGTAATCACACACATACATAGGGTAATGATGTTTGTTTCATTTCACCATCTTTTCTTCCCCCTGCCCCCTACCCTACCCTCATTTCCCTCTACACAATCCAGTGCTTCTTCATTCTTCCCTTACCACCACCCCCTGATTATGTATCAGCAACAACTTATCAGAGAAAACATTTGGTTTTTCAAGATTGGTTTATTTCACTTAGCATGATATTCTCATGCTAAGTACATGCTGGGCCCTAGTATAGCACAGATGACCATGGCATTTTCTCATACTTTGTTCCCATACCACTGGGAGACAAAAATAATTTAAAGTAATAAGTTAGAATAAGGTATTGTGAATTCTGTACAAAATAAACACAAAGAAGGGAATGGCACAGCCCAATCATTTTTACCTCTGAATATTCGTGCATTAACAGAATTTTGGGAGATACCTCATATCCTAACCATAACATTCTTCCCTTGGCCCCCAAAAGCTCATTTACATCTCACAGTGCAAAATGAGTTTAGTTCATTTCTGAGTTCCATCATCTGAACAGTTTTAGCATTGTCCACAAGTCCAAAGTTTTATCTGAGACTCTAGGCAA
Organism: Glaucomys volans; assembly: GCA_020662805.1. Taxonomy (NCBI): domain Eukaryota; kingdom Metazoa; phylum Chordata; class Mammalia; order Rodentia; family Sciuridae; genus Glaucomys; species Glaucomys volans. The sequence goes on along the minus strand of JAJEJO010002276.1, from coordinate 29,097 downwards.
GCTTTTTGCTGCAAGCCTCTGTAAAAATCAAAAGCAAATTGTATAGATTCAGTATACAATGGCACAAAGTAAACATTTCTGTTTCAAAAAGGAGGAAAAAGGGCACAGAAAGCAAGAATGGATCTGAATCAAAATCAAAACCCAGATGGGCAAACAGGCCCTCTAACTCCAAATATAGCATCTGAGACATTGGGTGGCAAGATGTGCTTCTCCAAAGGCTTCGCCAGCTCTGTACCTTTGGACTTACTGGTTGGAGTACACATGGGAACCATTTTAGTAGGACTCCTTCTGCATCTATCAGCTTTTCTCAGTAGACAATCCACATTATCAGCAACTCTTACTTTCTGGGGGCTCCGTTCCAGCTTTGGTTTCAACCTTCACAGTTTTGTGCATCTCCCTCTCAGAGGCAACCCACAGTAACTCTAACCCTGATATACTTTGCCTGACCTCCCAGGCCTTCCTTTGAAATCTTGGTGGAAGCTTCCATGCATCTTAACTAGAGCATCCTGCAATCTTATTGAACCAGAACCACATGAATGGCACCAAATTCTACTACTTCATGCAATACCTGTGCCCCATGATTTCAGAGCTGCAGGAGCATTTTCTCAAAGAAATTTCTGTTCTGTGCCCTGGAACCTGTAGTGGGCATGGTGTTTCAAATTCCTGAGATACCCTCAAGCCATTTCTTTATTGTCTACGTGTAACGTACTTAGCATCTCTTTAGAGCTTGCAATCTCTTCAAGGAGCACACCTTCTTTAGTCCCAACTTTATATTTACTTTTTGGCCAAACTCCTAAGTTTTTGAAAATTTTACCTGTTTTTTGGTCACAATTCTCACAGTAAACCTGTATAAAGGCTGCCAGCAATACCTACGTCACTGGCTGAATGTTGTGCAACCCTGAAACTTCTTCCTCCAGATTATTCAATCCACCACCTTTAAATTTAGCCTCACACCAAGTCTCAGGATATGGGCAAAATGTAGCCAAGTTCATTGCCAGAATATAACACAGGTAGTCTCTAATCTAATTCCCAAAAGAACCATCATTTCCCTCTGAAACTTTAGGAGCTTGGTTGACATTCCTATCAGTATTCTGGTCTTCTGAACGTCCACCAAAATCACCTGTTACACTCCACTTACAACATTCTAAAGCTTTTCCAGCTTGCATTTCCAAACTTTTCAAATTCCTACCACCAAGTGGCTCCAAAAGTTTCTGAATCACATGGTCAGATTATCCACAAGGATGACCCCACCGCACAATACCAATTTATTTTTTAGTCAGTTTTTGCATTGCTGTGACAAAAATACCTAACAAGAACAACTTAGAGGAGGAAAAGTTGATTTGATTTCAAAAGTCTAGTCCATCCACAGCTGACTCCATTGATCTGGGCCCAAGATGAGGTAAAGAACATCATAGAGGAAGTGCATAGCAGAGGGAAGCTGCACCCCTCATGGAAGCAAAGAAGCAAAGAGGGAGGAGGGGATACAGGAAGAACAATCCTTTCAGGCCATGCAACCCATCCACTCCAGGCATGCCCCACCTGCCTACAGTTACCACACAGTCTATTCAAATTAGGATGGATGAATTAGGTTACAGCTCACACAACCTAATACTTTTACCTCTGAATATTTCTGCCTTTATATGAGTTTTTGCAGGATCTCATATGCAAACCATTACAATAACCTTCTCTAGTCTTTTGATTCACAAACATTTTTACAAGTTTATACATTTCCACAAAACTGTAAATCTAAACGAATTATTTAAATAAAATAAAAAAGTAGAAGGTATAATGCTTAACTAATCCTATGTATTGCAGGGGTCTACACTCCCTACTTCAGAGACCATATGTCTTTATACCATGTTATCCTGCTAAAATATTTAAGTGTTCTATCTCTACTAGCAAGTCCACTTACAGATTTACAACACTATAAACAGAGAGATCATTCTAGAAGAAAGAAAGAAAGAAAGAAAGAAAGAAAGAAAGAAAGAAAGAAAGAGAGAGAAAGAGAAGGAAGGAAGGAAGGAAGGAAGGAAGGAAGGAAGGAAGGAAGGAAGGAAGGAAGGAAGGAAGGGAGGAAGGAAGGAAGGAAAGAAGAACCAGCATGCTTTCCTGCTTAAAATCTTTCAATGACTTACTCTTTCAAGGAAGAAAACTATCCTAGAGCACTGACTTTGGCCTTTTGGTCTGTAATCTCCCCCACCTCATATCTTAGCTTCTTTCTTTTCCTGTACTGTCCCAAACCTTACAGATGTTCCTCCCTCTTACAACCTACCCCTAACTTCACTGAGCTTATTCTTATTTACTGTTGAATATTTAACTCAGAATTCATATCCCTCTGGAAAAAAAAATTTCTAGAGAGACACAAGCTCTACTCTGTTCTTCCTTGGCATCCTGAGCTTTTCTGTTATGACTCATTTGCTTACAAATATATTCATCTCTCTGGGCCTGCCTCTGCTGCCTCTCAAGATCACAGACTATTTGCTTCTGTATTCTCACATCTTGCAAATTACCTTACACATAAGATGTGCTCATTAAGTGTCTTTTGTACTAGTGTATATAGCATATGAACTTTGAGTTTTAATTTAACTTTTGTCTTTTCATTCCTTTTTAACATAGTGAAATATGTAGCAGGAAGATTAAGAGATCAGACTTCAGAACCAAGCAGATAAGGCTGAAATTCTTTGGCATTTTTTGTTTATGTGATCTGGAAAGACAACATCTCTGAACCTCAGTTTATGCAGCTTTCAATGAGAAACAAATCTTATATGTTTGTTGTAAGGATAGCATATGTAAAGTCTACAGTATTTTGAATATACATTACAGAAATGCATTTAGTGAACATTTATCCCTTTTTTTAAGAATTTCCCAGACTGGAAATTTCAAAAAGATCTTAGGGTAAAAAGTTTTATTTAGGCCTTAATTTGTTCATTTGAACTGTTGCCCACTGCATGTAAGCTGCTCTGCAAGCTTTTAAAGTGTTTATATAATCATCTTACTGGAGATTTTGAACTTCGTGTTTCTGTTTTACTAATAAAGTTTATTATCTCATCTCATTTGATCTAGGAATATTTTTAAATCTTCTGCTTTTTCCTTTCTCAGTCTTAACTACAATTTTTCTTCTAACAGATCTTTTTCTCTATTTCTAAAGTCATGTTTTTAAAATCAGTGCCCTGCATTGTTTTATTACTTGAAAATTGTACCTAATTACCCATAAAGTAGAGCCCTTATACATTCCAAGTCCTTTATTGTAGGTTATGCATTTCTGTAAACTATTATGTTCAGAATATTTCTACATTTTTTTTAACCTTTCTCACCTAGAGAAGCAGTGAGGGCTAATGCTATACTATAGTTGGTTTGGACCCACCTGTCTACATCATCTATGTTAATGCCCAACCAAGGATAATAACTATAAAAATAAAAGAGCCATTAAGTCTAAAAGAATCAGTGGTTTACCCGGCATGGCTTTCTGTATCCCTCAGTGAGTAATGTTTAGTGCTTATGGGAAGGTATCAAACCCATTATGCTCCTAACTGTGCAAAAAATTCCAAGAAAAAATTAGTTTTCTTCTGTTAGCTAATCGTCAGCTTGAGGCCAAAACATAAGGATTATAAGAATTTAATGCTTGGGAAATATTCTCCAAGGTAAAATTGCAGAAGCTGTTCGTGGTTTAGGTGTTCTCTGATACTCAACACCTTGCAGGATTCAACTTCATATCACACCCTGTTGACAATTATTTTTTTAAGAACAAATAAGTAATTCTTTTCCTTCTTTCTCATTATGTCCTAACTTTTCTTGAAGGTTACCTTTTAAATAACTGATCAAGTTATACATCCACTGAATACAGGGGCAGGGGTTTAAGACACCTATTTAATTGACATTGTGTTTTCTTGTTATTTTCCTATGTTTATTCTATCAGTACAAACTTTTATGAAAAAGGGCTAGGATCTGGTCAATATATGGATAATACAGCAGAGCAGAAACACCACAAGACCAAGAATAAATTATTCTACAAAATTCATCGAAGGACTATAGACCCATGACATGAATCCTTAGTCATATCTCACTGTCTGTAAATTGGATTGAGGATCCTACTAGATCCCATTTCAAGTCATGCAATATTTTCCTCAGAGTATTCTGAATATGGGCTTTTATGTAGTTTTTTTTAACCAAAATAATAAGTTGTAATATGAAGATGTTCTTAAGCAATAACTGCAATCATGTTTACAATGATCAGCAGCTTCTGTATTTGTGCTGTAATCATTTGATTCCCTTAATTCCTAATATGATAGCACATTACTTGTTTTACAGGTTAGCATTAATGAAACCTAATGTTTAAGAAATGTAAATTGGCATTTTTATTTAAAATTAAAATTAAATTAAACTTGTAAAACACACACCAAGACAGAATCGACCTCACTTTGAAGCAAATACTGCTAAACAGAACAATCACCACCAACAAAGATAAGGACAGATTTCTTAGCATTTGTAGTGTGTTGAGTCAAGGGTAATACATGCTAGATAATTATAATGAGATGTGGTCATTGTTCCAAAATAGACATTAGATTATTATTAATAATAGCTACTCATTTAATCCCTACTAAAATTCTAATGATGGGTATTATTATCCCATTCTTTTTTGATGAGCAAAAACTGAATCTTGGAGAGATTTGATAATTTTCTCATAGTCACATAGTCAGTGTGCTCTAAAACTAGTTCATTTTTCAGTGGACCACAGGTTCTTCTTGCACAAAGTTTCTCAATGAATTCTTCAGTGATGTATTTTGTATCCACAATGCAAAGTTTTAGACAGTTGGAAGGACTTTGCTAGAGTAATAAAGACTATCAATATTTTCTTGAAATAAAAAGCAGATGGATTGGATTAATAAGAAGGTATCATTAAACCAACATTTATTGAGTCCCAGGTACACACTCATCTCTTGGTCATATCTTGGTCACATACAAAATATACCACATATAACATTATCATTCATTCATTCATTCATTCATTCATTCTTTCAATATTAATTGAATGTCTTTGTGTTGCATTTATATTCAAGATATCATGAGGTTTCTGTTCTTATCCTGACTTCACAGATGAAGAAACTGAATTTTGACTACTGTATCTAGTTTATAGCCACACAGTATCATGTAAGGGAGTCAATTTAGAGCTGACAAGAGATAGGCCTCCAACCAGCAGGCCTCACAATTTTGTAGAAAGCACCCAGAAATTATCCATGAAAATTATGAAGATTACCTTGATAGAAACAGGTTAACTGCTACAAAATATGTACCTACCAAATGAAAGCATGGTGTTCTGAACTCCTCTTACCCAACATGGTTATGATTAGATGACTTTCGCTTACAAACATCTTAAATTCAGGTGAGACAGCCAGAATTATCAATTAGAACTCCTTGGTTCTTTATCTTTCTCAAATTTACATGTCATCTAATTTTTATTCTCTTAATGTCTTGCCTCATACCTTTCCATTGATATGCAAATTCAAATCCAAATATGTTCTTTCCAGTGTTCCCTGTCAGTAGGAAAATATTTTTTAAGTGAAAGGATGATAGTGACTTTTTCACATAGCCACAGAATATGAAATTTCACAAAGCAGAAACCTTAAACCTCAAGCAGAAAAACTTGCCTACCTTCAGGATTCATGAGAAGCAATCCAATGTGCTCTTTTGGATCCCATATTTTGACCTTTAATGTTATTCTTCACTGAAAGGGCCTAGAGCTCCTTGAGTAATAGTGGGTTAAATGTCCTGTTTCAGAAAAAAGCAAAATGAATCTGGGATTTTTTTTTAAAGACTTTATTCTTTTAGAACTGTTTTAGGTTCACAGCAAAATTGAGAGAAATGAGACTGGTAACATAGCTCAGCAGTAGAGCAATTGCCTAGCATCTGTAAGGCCTGGGTTTGAACTCTAGCAACAAACACACACACACACACACACACACACACGCACATACCACAATTGAGAGTTGAGAGGAAGGTACAGAAATATGCTATAAACTCCCTAACTTCACACATGCATAGCTTCTCACATTATGCACATCCCCCATCAGAGTGGTACATTTGTTAAAATTGATGAACCCGCACTGACATATTATCCCCCAAATCTATAGTTTACAATAGAGGGCAGTCTTAGTGGTAATTTTTTTCTACTTATTCACAGACTTAACTGCAGAATTCTAAAATTCTAAATTTCCCCATTATGTGCTGCTTCTCCTCTTTTCTTTCTCTGAATTTCTCCATGGCTCTTGAATTTGCTCAGCTTCCTCCTGTCTCCAGGTCTTTACCTGAGCAGTCTCCTCTGCCTGTATAAGCTCCAAAAGGACAGGCCTCTTGTCTGATTCACTTGTTATTTTGTCCCCAGTGCTTGGCACAGCACCAACTTAATGGAGATGCCCAATAAGCACTTACTGAATGAATAAACATCTAACCTCAAAGCACAGATATTACTGTATGATATGGAAAAGTAGATGCTAGTAAATGATTACACCAATAAAAAAAAATGGATAGAGGAGATCAGTAAGAAGATGCCAGTTGGGAAAGGTCAACCTCTTGGCTGCTAGAAAATGTGGAGGTCCAACAGGCTACTGGTTCACTGTCCAGCAAAACAGGCTTCCTGTTTGTTTTCTGCTTTGCAGGAGCTATAGGGAGCCCATGGTTTGAACGGCCATCAAATACAAATGGCAGAACAGGTCCATTCACATCAGAAATGAGTAATTAGGACATCTCTTTTATACTTCTTCCACAGTGCTTAGCCCTCAAGGTTTGTACAAAAGTAGAATGTCATGTGTCCATATCAGAGTATTGTACACAGTATGTTTGCTACCCTAAAAATCCTCTGTGTTCTGCCTACTCACCATTCTCCCCATACCAACAGGCATTGACAGCCAATGATGTTTTTGCTACTTATATTTGTGCCTTTTCCAGGATATCATGTAGTTGGAATTACATAATATACGGACTTTGCAGATTGACTCCTGTCACTTAGTAATACACGTTTATGCTTCCTCCATGTATCTTCATGGCATATTGGCTCATTTCTTTTTAGTGCTGATTAATATGCCATTGTTCAAATATACCATAGCTTATTCATCTAGTCATCTCCCAGAGGATCTTGGCTGCTTCTAAGTTTGGGCAATTATGAATAAAGATTCTATAAACATCTATGTGCAGATTTTTAAGTGCTAGGATCTGGGATATATTTTTGTAAAAGAATGCTTTCAGAAGACTCTCCAGTGTAAATAAGGATAACAATAATAGCTGAGAGAAAGGGTAACCTAGAAACAAAACTAGTAGTCAACTTAAAAAGAAGAGTTGAACAATAATGGGGAACACAGAACAAGTTGATACTGATCATTACAGAAGGAGTTTACAAAAATTGTGCTTAAAAAGTAATTGTATGCAAATGTGTTTTTCATTGTCTTTTAAAAAGCTTTATATTGAACACTAAAATATTACGAATTGATGCTGAAAGTTTGATCAATTGCAAGATTATAAAATGCAAACACAGACCTGTTTTGACAGGTAGATAAAATTTAGGAAGCTGTGTAAAAGGAAAGTGAGCACACAATAAAAATTACTCAACTGAGAAATTATTCAACTGAGAAATTTTAGTGATCAGAATGGAGATGAGAGAAAGTCAGATAGTTTATATATACTAGTAGTAGCCTCCTAGATGCCTCTCAATGTTTCTTTCCCCCAAGGAAATTATATCCTGTGTGATTATCTCCTATGCTAATTAGGACTGACGAGGCAAAAGTTGTGTTTTCTGAGGCCAGATTCTAAAAGGCACCGCAGCTTCTATCTTCTTCTGCGTATAATCTGGAAAAAGTGAGCTGCACATGAAGAAAAAGTCAAACCATTCTTTAAAGAGGAAGACTTATCAAGAGTCTAAAGCTTCTTGCAGAGAGCTGGTGACAGTTTTCCAGGAATATGGCTAAGTCACCTTGAAGGGGTTCCTCAAGCCTCAGTCAGGTTTTTGCTGACATCTTGCCTGGAACACAAGAGAGATCCCCAGTGAGAACCACCTAGGATAGTGGTTCCCTAATTATTGGTCCATAGAAAGTACAAAATTTAATAAGTCCAGGAAAATTGAAAAATAGGTAGAATGTGGAATATTACATAACATTTCAAAAAGACATACACCTTTTGGAAAAGAAAAACTGCAAGTCAAAGTAAGTAAACAGGATAAAGCAAAAATTAAGTCAAAGTAAAAAGAAAAAGAAGTCAAAAGATAAGTAACAAAAGTCCATTTTGGAAAAATATAGAGAATTGCACCATTTTTAAAAGAAATTAAAAACGATAACTTAACAAAATCATTGGTGACATAGCAGAAATAAATCACCTAGCTTTCATAGTATAATTATAATACAGTGCAAAGAATCAGATATAGTGGTATAATGTGCTTTTAGATGGAGCAGCTCTAAGAGACATATTGGGCACTAATTAGGGTAAGGAGAGAAAACTAAGGAGGAAAGATTCTTTTATATTTAAAACCAAACTTTGTATACATTTAAAAAAACATAAATTCAAACCCAATATTTAAGAGTATCATGGGTACCATAAACAAGTTATACTTGTTAGTTCTAATGTTGCCCATACAACTAATAGATCATTTATTCTTGTGCTCCTCTAGCCAGTTGGCTCTGTTAGAGAGAGGAAGAGTGCAACCTTGGTTCCAATTTCCCTCCACTAACATGTCTCCTCAGCACATGAAAGCAGACACATGCACTGTGTAATCAAGCAGTAATCTAAGGAGTCAGGGCTCCCACTGGGTTATAAATTCTGTATTTTTCTCAACTCCAAATAAAATTCAAGTAGACATATGTATCAATGATAATTTCAACAATAAGATAAAGATTTTACCATTTTTCAAATATGACATCTGATCCAGTGATTTCAATTAGTATTTTCTCCAAAAATCATCAATTGAGGAAAGCAGTCAATATATTTGCTGTCGATAAAATTTCATGTAGGAATAAATAATTATAACTTGTTTCCTTTCTATACAATTCTAATGCTAGTGAGTTTCTTTTGCAGTTAAGCAAAAGACTACTTGCCCATTTCAGAGTATAATGAAAAAAATATCTTAGGGAAATAAATGACAGATTTGTCAACTCTAATGTTTGGTTTGGTTTGGTTTGTATCATTCAAAGATCTGCTTGCTAAAGTATTATCACTGATTTGGAGTAAGTCTCCAAAACTTCACTGTAGAAATTTCTCTTGACTCTTCCTGTATATTCCCAGGATCATTAACTTCATTGAAGTATCAACCAAATCAAAGCTAATAAGTACTTTAAATCTTCCAGAGTTTATCTGCTTACCATTTTATAAAGAGTAATATTTAACAATGCAAAGTTATAAATTCTAAGTACAATGTAATGCAAAATGATATCTATTTGTGATATAATCTAATGATAATTGCTTTTTCCATTTGGTTCCTAATAACAACAGAAATTGTTCTGTAGAAGAAATGTTCTATGCAAAAGGAAGTTGGACTTTTCAACATCATGAATAAGTCAAAACACAGACTTATATGCTGTGCTTTGCAATTTTATTATGCATTTTCCACTTCATTCTATAAGCCTTGGAGAGCCAAGCCACTGTCTAAACTTGATTTTGAATTCCAGTACCCAGAATTCTAACATAGTGTACAATCATGTCGGCTGCCACTATGGCTTCAACATTTTTCTCTCTGAATCCTTAGAGTGTTTTATTCAATAAGAAGCATACTTAATTTTCTATGTTTCTTACTCAGAACATATTTCACTTAAAAAAAAAAACCTACACCTTAATGCATTATTTTGGTGTCTACTTCAGTAGTACACAAACTGAAGTTTTGATTTCCCTCCTCTTCTCCCTGACCTGAATTTACCTAAACCAGATTTAGAAATGCATTCCAAAATAGTAACTGAAAGTTCATCCTAGCAAATTACTCCAGGGTTCTAAAGTTTAATCTTTAAGGACCAAAGCAGTATGCAAATTTCACATAGTCATTCAAGTATCATGGTTATCTAAGGCATGACAACAGGACAGCCACCAATTCTAACCCTTACACAAGTCACTGAGAGCACCTGTGAGATCAGACATACAAATTGCTGCATGAATATGTATGAGTACTTTTATTAAAGCATATATTTGAAATAAAGTCTGATATAACCATCTATATAAAAATATTTCTATTGGCCAATGAGTTGATAATAGTTCTATAAGCTTTTCAGTCTTTTTTTTTTTTTTTTTCTTTTTTTTTTTTT
>JAJEJO010002276.1:3751-18729 GCA_020662805.1 Glaucomys volans | reverse complement strand
ATTATATTTTAAATAAAGTCTTATATAACCATCTATATAAAAATTTTTTTTTTTGCCAATGATTTGTTAATATTTTTATAAGTTTTTCAGTTTTTTTTTTTTTTTTTTTTTTTTTTTTTTTTTTTTTTTTTCCTGTGTTAGCATTTAATCACTCTCACCAACATACCTGACAAAAACAAATTAGAAGAGGGAAAGTTTATTTGGGCTCATGGTTTCAGAGGTTCAGTCTGTGGTTGGCTGACTCCATTGCTCTGGTCCAAGCTGACATAGCACATCATGGTGGAAGGGCATGGTAAAGATTCTCAGTTCATGGTAGCCAGGAAGCAGAGAAAGGGGAATGGGTCACAGGGAAGATGCACCCTTCAAGGGCATGCCCCCAGGGACCCACCTCCTCCATTCATGCCCCATCTGCCTACAATTACCACTCAGTCAGTCCATTCAAACTAGGATGGATGAATATGGTTCCAGCTTTATTTATTTATTTATTTATTTTTATTTTTATTTTTATTTGATTTTTTGATTCATTGAACACAAATGGAGTATAGCAATTGTTTTTCTGGTTGCATACAAAGTAGAGTCACCCCATCTGTACATTCATACATGTACACAGGAGAATGATGTCTGTCACACACACTGTGCCTCTTGCTGAAATTAATGAAGTGTGTGAATGTCAACAAATGGTACAACTATAACACAGATAAAACTCTTTAAAATTCTTCCCTTCAGTACCTTCTTACTATGCCTTGGGCTTTCAAGTTCTGCTTTCTACATCCCTCTCAAGTACAAGTGTTAGAACGCTGATTCTGTAAGACAACATTTTATATTAAATGAACAAAACCAAAAATGAGAATATTTCAATAGTAACATAAGTCAATAATTGCTAAATCTATTATTTAAATAACTTTGAATATTTAAAGATATTTGAGAAATGTGCAATAACAATATTCTTAACATAGAGCTTTATTATATTGATGATTGGCTAGTTAACCTACAACAAAGGTAGAAATAATCAATAATATTAATTTGAACTATGCTGTACTTAATGTGTGCTCCTCTTTAAACAATATTGTTTGATATAAATACTGGTATTAGTAAATTTTCCTTAAAAATAGGAAATTACCAATAATCATTCATTTTATTATTTCAATGGGTGTAATATGACTTTTGTTTAACTGAGAAAAAATCCTAGCTTACAATTTCCTTTAGAATTTTTTAGAAGTATTTATTGGCACCCCAGTTGTCACTGCCAGTTATCTATGAAGTTTTTGAAAAGTTAGCAAGTATATTTCATATGTTTCTGTGTCCCAATGTCTGTACTTATACTTCTTTAAAAATCCTAAGTATTTAGGGCTAGGGATGTAGCTCAGTGACAGAGTGCTTGCCTAGCATGTGCAAAACCCTGAGTGTGACATCCAGTACAAAAAAACAAAAACAAAGGAGGAGAAGGAGGAGGAGGAGGAGGAGGAGGAGGAGGAGGAGGAGGAGGAGGAGGAGGAGGGAAGAAAAGAAAAACTATTTGATTTTTTTTGCCGTATGCTTTTTTTTTGAGTTCTGAAAGTTTATAGTTTATATAACAAAGGTTCTTAGTACAATAACTATCTCTTGGTGTTTTAAATCTATATAGTACTCTAACACATAAGTAAAAAGTATAAAAACTGAATTGTAATATACATTTATTAGTTCTATTAAAACATTTATATTGCCTGAAAGTTTACTGAACCTGGATTTAGATACTACACTTTATTAGGCTAGTACAAAAAAAAATATTCCATAAACCCTCTTTTTACTGTTTCCTGAAGACCCCACATTTTAGCCAGTAACTAATCAGCTTATGGCCCACACCTTATGAGCTCTTGGCTTTGTGTTCATTATTTAATTTTGTGTTGTGTGTATTTCCCCTCGAGCGTGGCATTTCAATTCTGCCTGACTTCTAAAGGCTTACTTCAGCAGATGTTCCATACAGAGCTGGAAAGGAGTTGCCGGGTAGTTCAGTTTCTATAATTTTAATTAAATGTTCAGTCATGTGAAGCCAGAGGGAGTTTTTGTTTGAATTACTATAAATTTCACACAGAACTACTGTGTGGTGCAAAGAATCTAAAACATTGTTTTCTAAAAGGTTAGAAAGCAGTTGAAACATGGTTGAACACAAATAAAACTATGCAAGAGGAAGCGACCTAGCTCCCTTTCTTGCTTTTGTCAGAACCTCAAAGCCATGCTGTCCTCATCTGTAATGTTCCCACCACAGGTTATGATTTGAGAAGTTCTAGAAAGTGTTCCTTGTTTTCCAAAACCTACAACTCCTTGTTCCCTAAAACCCTGCCCATCTGGCCTCTGATTTTTTTGCAGAGAATACACAAGGGCCCTCTTATCATCACAGGCACGTTTGAAATGCATGTATTCACCAAAAAACTAGGGAGTTCAGTTTTTCAAAGGTGTAAATTACTGGCATTAGACCTAGGAGTTAAATCTGTGAGGTGTTGACAGAAAACAGGGCAAAGGATAAAGAAATGAGACAGAGATAGCAGAAGTCAAACTTTCTCTAATTTACAACTTCCCTTTAAGACAAGCTCTTTCCTGAATCTTAGATAAGAGACTGCAAAGAAAAAGAAAAACAAATTGGAAATGAAAAATTGAAAGGAAAAGACAAAAACAATGAAATGATTAAAGTAAGGCTCCTATACTAATTTTATAGTTCTTGGGGCAGCAGCTGTACCTTAATATTGTCCTGCTTTATAGCCAGGCTCAGATATCAGTTTAATGAGAAAAACTTAAACCTTCAAAATGGTAGAAAATATATTTCAGATTTACACAGATTTTCCCTATGTTTTATGTTCAGATGATATGATATACAGTTTAAGATAATATAATAGTTTTAAGACAATAATAGGATGTCAGACTCATGTTTTTTGAGCACCTGTATACACTTCTGTCTGAATACTTGGTGTTTTAAATAATTTTAATCGCTATTTTCACTAAACTTTAAAATCACAATTTTTGTGAAGATTCCATTTGTATTATTTAGACAAGTAGACCTTGCAATGTGCACTGTAAATATAAAGTTAAAAAAAAAAACAAATTTCCATCATGAAAAAAAAGATTAACAAATTTGTTTCCTGTGATTATTTAATGGCAGTGTTCAGTATTTTTAAAAAAGAAGACAAAAGAAAGAGAATGGTCTTTTGGAAATCAACTTGTAAAACCATAAACATCAATTGCATCTGGTGAAGTCGTCATGTTCAGTGCAGAATCACCAAGTCTTGACTGTAAAGACAGGACAGGCTGTTATGCTGTGGTTAATAAAGAACCTCAAATTTTTCAGTGCCCTAAGGCTCCACCATGAGTGAGAAAGAGCATTGTAAGGCTCTGTCTTTTTATTTATTAAAAATCCTGCAGACAGATTTCTTATAAACATGTATTCCCATGGCCTCAGATTAAAAAAGAAAAAAAAATGAGTGTGGCCAATAACAATAGTGTCACCTGACACTTCTATTCAACATTTCATTGACCAAGGCAAGGTAGATGACAATGCCTCATTATTCAATTATGCAATAAGAGAAAATGTAGGCAGTAAAGGAAGAAATTAGGGCACGTGTTAAACTTAGGCCAAGCACAGGCTAAGCAGAGGCAGTCAAAATGCAGGGGGGTGTGGAAATAGTAAATTTTGCTTCATAAGAAAAAGGATTCAAACTTTTTCATGATACAAAGATGACTTTTAAAACCACAAAATAGCTGGACCCTAAGGACCTTGATGCCACTAATTCTCACTGACAAGTTAATTTTGATATATAAATAGAACATGAGGGCTCAAAACACATGTTCAAATGACCTGTGTATATGAAGCCATTTATTAGTTGTACTTTGATTTCATTTTCTTTTCCTTTGTTCTATAATGAAAAATCACATTATTTTGTTATTGGCATATTTTTATTTTCACACAACTGGACTGAGTATTTAACACATTGTAAGCTTGAGAACTCATTCAGCCCTGAGCATTGTCTCCACTAATTTTGGTTTGCTGTATACACCAGTGGTTGTCAGTTCCACCACTGGACGCCAAGAAACACGTGCAAAGACTAAGCACATATTCTTGTCCCAACCTCTGAACACTAAAGGAAATACATGGATATCAATTTACTCATCTCTTTGTAATCTACATAAAGATTATTTTACAGTTTTCATATCGATCTGAGATATAACTTTGTTTTATCACAGAAAAGAATTGTCTAATATATCAACTGGAGTGAAGTTGAACAGAAAGCAAAAGAATGACAGCAATTTTTTCTCTATGAACTTGAAAAAAAAACTGATCATACCATTACTAGAGCTCCTGCTATTTATAGATCTGTCTTTCATATCACTGAATATCTAAATTTTCCTAATCCTTCTCTTTATTACTTCAAATCACCCTAAGGTTCACAACTTTATCAATAGTTACTATTGAATTCAGCTGAATTTTGGACAAGATATATTGGTGACAACAGAATGTGGCCTTACTTCTATATGTCTCCTAGGTCTCAGGGTGTTGGATAGTAGAATTTTAGCCCCTTCCATTTTATCACTGATGGTTACACAAAGGCTTGAAATAGATCTTGATAAGATTTTCTTTCTTCAATCAAAGGTGTGTGCCGATTAAATTCGGAGGCAAATATGCGTGGCATTGAACTCTGTATTAGGGAGCCACATCCTGACATGATATCCTGAGTTAATATCATTGTAATTACAGTTGTATTTATCTTGTAACTATATTGCTCAACCCTCAATAAATTTGTTATAAAAATCTAAATTGTATATGCTCTAAGTAGAGTTCCCTTTTTCTTTTGGAATGCTAATCAAGTTTTTCACAAAACATATGATTTCCTGTTAATATGAAGAATGAAGTAGCAGAATGTACTATTGAATATTATGTTTATTCATAGTAATCTTTAATGTGATGATTTTTACTATGTCCCCAAATTCTTAATATCTTTCTGTAGAAAAAACTTTCAGAGATTTAAAAAAATTAAAAGGGAACATTACATTGTCTTGAAATTAAAAGAATAAAACAAAAACTCACCTCTACTCTGAGTGAAAATTAAGAACAGAAAGCATGCCTGATTTCTTCCCTCTATGATAACTGTATTTATTTGCTTACACAATCTCTAAATGTAAGTAGCTTAGAGAGATTTTCTTTTAAAATAAATAACATTTCCCATAAGCACTCAACTAAAGTGAGAGCAATAAACTACATTAATGAAGATTAAGTTCAATGTTAAACAAAATCACAGATTTAAAATTGAGAAGACTGTTTATCAAATTCATTGTCTTAACCTAAAACAGCTTTGAAATTTTAAAATACCTTTATTTTGAATATAAATTCCAATTTATCTTTTCCTACTGGAAGTGGTGGAATATTAATCAGATTATTATATGGTTCCTGATATCTTTAATAGTATAGGAAAATTAATGTAGTCCTATTAAGTATGGAAAAGGTCCCTTGTCTATCCATGATGATATGATTACTTCTTAGCACTTCAGTCCTGAGGTCTACAGTACTGACATCAACAAAGGGCTATAATACTCAATTGAGTGAAAGCAAACATGAAAGAGGCAAGTTAGGTACCTATAATGTAAAAGGTATCCAACACCAATAACTAGTATCATAACATAGGCAATGGCTCCCACCAGAAATCTCAAATGATCCCTCAATTCTCTCTTACCTCACATTCTGCCCCAATCCAGTTAATCGAGATATAGCCTACATTTAATTAACCTTTAAGTTCTACTCGAGTACCATTTGAATCTATTCACTTCTCTCTACTCGTACTGTAAGTAGTTTATTCCAGGCTTCATTTTTCACCATTTACTCTCCACAAGTATCTATTGAGTGAATAAATATTTGGCCACCAATTTCATCTAAACTATATTGTTCTCCTTTCTCCAAACCTATCAAGTCTATCCTGAATCAGATACTATTATGAGTGCTTATATTATTGCTCATGCTTGGAATGCCTTCTTCAGATGGAGCCTATTATGATAAGTGGTTTACCAAAGCCCTGTTCAGGGAGCTGCCTCAATTACTCATCCCTCTCCCAAAAGGCAAACAATCTGCGCTCACATTTAATGTGATGCCATACCTTTTTTATGGCACTGTTATTGCAACTTTCTTCCAATACATTAAGTCCTTTAAGAACAGGATTTAGAAAAATGATCATTTTATATGTGTGCAAGAGCCTACAATAATTTCCTTCCATAGCTGAAGCACTACACTCATTTGTCTTCATATTAATGATATTTTTGCCTGTTGTAGTATCTGCCAAAGTAGTTGCAAATTGTCTAAAGAAAGGCTTTTAGTTTGTATATTTCCAAACCCTATCCTAACCTAATAAACCCAAGACCCTGAAAATGTGCTACAGAAAGAAACCTCCAGGTGACTAATGCAATGTGTATGTGGACTGGTGAGCTAAAACACTCACATACCCATCACATAATGCCACCAATACTAAATGCATATGGAGAGTCAGAAAACATTGTATTGGTTCTCTGAATTTATAAAATTTTATAAATTTGTCTTTATCCAAGTCCTCTTTTTTAAACTATAAAACCTAATATTGTCTTTTCTTTAAACAATTAAAATAAAAGATTTAAACAGAATCAAAACACACAACACATTCTTATTTCATTTTAAAGTTCCAAATGCCAGTTAATGTGAATGCTATATTTTATAACCTATCTGCTTAACATGTATTTACTAATAATGCATTTTCCATCTGCATTATTTTACCTTCTTTTCAGTCACTTTATTTTCACCTCTGTTCATAATCATCAGAAATGTTTTCATAATTCACTGTGACCACTGAATTCTTTAAAGACCATTCTCAGTTAAGAGTACTTTTTTTATCTGCTTTTGCAACTTCTGAAGTATCCCATCATCATATTTCATCTTACACTTTGTAATTTATTTTCCAGCCAAATCATCCATTCTCTCTGCCAAAATGGTGGTTTGACATCCGTTCACAAACACAATGTTACTAAGGTCCTCATTCTATTCTTAGTCTGAAATGATGAATGCAAATTTATCCAGTGAGAAAATAGCCATAGTTTTCTGTCTTTTCCCCTTTTGAAAATTATGTATTTTAGCACATTCTGATGTAATTCAATCCAAAGCAGTCAATAAAAAACCATGAATTAACAATGAAAGTACTATTAGATCAAAACAACCTCATATCAAAATTCATTCTAAAGAACAGAAAAATATATATGTATGAATTTGTATATATGTGTGTGTGTGTGTGTATTCTATTTTATATATATATATGATGTATCTTGATTTCTTCTTCTCAGGATATTGTATTAAAAGTTTCCAAAGCCCCCTGTAGCACTGAAAATCTAATATTATAATGTAATTCTAATGTAGAAATCTAACTGCCTCCATTTCATCTGTGCTTTCCTGTGAGGTGAACAGGCATTACCAACTCGCTGCAGTTCTTACTTCCTTTGACATTCTAATTCACATAACTTCTAATTCTTATTTACTTTCCAAGAATCCAATCTACCAACGGAATCACCAGGTAACAGAAAATGGAAATTTTGCTCAGCATGGCAGAAACATATTGTATATTTCGTTTGCACATTTAGAAAATTCAAGACCTAATTCTTTATATGTACCAATTAATAATGTAGTCTCCTGATGCTTTTGTGAAAACAATGATCTGGATAGTACTACATTATTTGTCTTTTTTGTAATATTTGTTCATTGCATGTAATATTTTTTAAACTGCCTTCTGTCCATTAATGAAGTAAAATAGCTCCAATGAAAAAGTGAAACAACAAACTCTCCCATTCTAAAAATGAACATTTGTTTTCTTTCACTTAATACTATATTAAGTGATACTTAATACTATATTAATACTATATTAAAAACATTGTTCCTTAAATCAGTTCATGTATTGCATGGATTCCTATCTAAGGCTAGAGTGATATGCTTTGAATGAAGGGCTTAATTAGATGGGTTTAAATATGAATTTTGATTCTGTCTAATGAGTTGGGGGAATTGTATAGGGATGCTTTCAAACTAACTTTTGGAATCATCCTCTGAAATCATTGATGCAATAGGAATTTATCAATAGCATTTTTACATTTTTATTTCTGCTTGTACATATTTTGATAGGACAATATCATGGATGGAAAGAACATAGTACTTAGATTTTGGCTTAGGTTTGAATTCCAGTTCCATTTTTTTGTTAAGTATATGAAAAAATTATATAATTTCTTTGGATTTTAGTATCTCTCTCCAAAAAAATAAAAGTATAAAACACCTACATTTTTGATAGTGCAACCCTTGGAACAATCTATGGAACCATAAAGTCTTAATTAGAACATATCATTTGAAATTGTGTTTTTCTGCCCCTGCTCAGAAGAATTGCTTATTATATCAACGAATTCAATTGTTTAGCAAAGAAAAGTTAAGAGATATATATGTATTTGAGGACTTTAGTAAAAGAAGTGTCATTATTCTCATAATAGGAGTCTAAAATAAGAAAAAAATGAGGAAGAATGAAAATATTTTAAAATATGAGACTACAATGAGCTGGGAATATAGCTCAGTTTCTAAACGTGTGAGGCCCTGGGCCACTGAAAACAAATCAAATAGAATATAAAACTACAAAATTCCCAAAGTTGAAGAGCAATGAAAGAGATCAGAATGAAAATATTAAACAAGTATCAGAGAAATAGAGTCTCACATCTAGAAACATAGAAGACCCTGCATCTTCCAATAAGAGAAGAGAAATCAAATTGACGACTTCTACTCAAGTAATGTTTTAAGAGAAAAAAAAAATGAGTCAATGTTTTCAATGTTTTCAAATGTACAAGTTATTTTCAGCAAAACTATAAGGCAATAAGGAGGGTAAAATGAAGTATTCTCAGGCAAAAATACCCTCTGTTTTATCACACAAAGATTCTCTTTAAAATATTCTGGAAATAGAACTCCAATAAGAAAAGACAAATAAATCAAGAAATTGCTCAAATGCATAATGGAAAAAGCCTGGAATAAATAACTTAGAACATATGAACATTGCCTAAAAAGGAATACATAAAATCCAACAAGAAGAAAAAGAATAGCAAATGAAACCAATATGGCAGGGGTAAGGAATGGGGGCAATTAAAAACTTTGAAAAGGTAGAAAGGGGAGCCTGCTGAGGACATTGCCTTGTTCGTGCAAAAACATGAGCTAAAGATAGATTTCCAAACACTATACAGAAAGGTAAACTTAGGTATTCTTCTTCATAAATAAGAGATTGCCTTCAGAAAATTAATAGATTTTTTTTTTAAATCTCAAACTAAAAGGAAAAACAAATAGAACAAAAGAAACAAAACTCAAATACAAAAATATAAAAAATAAATCTAAAATAAGATAAACATAAACATAAAACATAAATATAAAATAAAATAACAGAATAAGACCTAATATCCCATTTACATAACATATCAAATACAAATATTAAGTGTATTAATAATAGAAATGCATATGTATATATAAAACATATTAAACAATAGGACCTCAGACTTGATATGAAGAAATATTTTGTCAGCAAGAGACAAAATTTACAGTAAATGAATGTCAAAGACTGAACTTAAGTGGAGGAAAATAAATGAATCAGAAAAATAAAAAATGAAAGAAGTCACATGACAATTTTAGGAACAGATAGAAAACATTATTTGTATTAACTTCTAATGGGTTATTATTTTTTAAAGGAACCACAGTTTTTAAAATTTCTATTTTAATTTCTAATATAAAAATGAAATAACCTAATACTTAAATGAAAACTCATCAATAGTTTGACTTCAACAATTTAGGGATCAACATGTAAAATTATAATGCTGTAAAAATCAAAAAAGGAAAAGAGAAAAAATAGTTTGGGGGCATTGATAATTTTTTAAAAATATAGGTGCATTCTAACATCAAAAAGTTTGAAACTGCTAGTATCAACAAGCTCTATAGCAGAAATTACTAACTAGATAGCATGACAGATAAAAGCACTATTCAAATAGCATCAAACCCCAAGAATTACCTAGATTTAACATATAAAAAACTGCTTAAGACTTTTTATAGAGAAAAGTATTAAACTAATTACAGAAGAAGATGTGAATAGATGGACAAAAAAATCATATGCACATATGAGACAACTAACATTGGTAGAGTTGATCTTAAGCCAAAGGCAGAGAAGCAATTCAAATACTAAACATCAAATATGCAAACTTTCTCCAAAATTTATCAGAAATTACAATGAATCAAAATTAAAAAAAAAATAAAACAACTCTATAACTAAGAAATTTTTATAAAAGAAATGGGGAACAAGTCCTAAAAGATTTTTAAGACATATTAAAATCCTGATAATAGAAACAGAAATGGAAATAATTGAACAATAGATGGGATTTTTACCCTGTTCCAGAGAAAAGCTTATGAAGCTGACTGATACTCATGTTGCATTGTACATCTTCTTTCATGTGGCTGGTCTCAATTGCCAGTGCCTGTATTATTTTAAATGGAGACTTTCTCTTGCACTGGAGTTTATTTACTACTTGCACAGATGGGCATAAGTGCTATGGATTTAAGTTTCAGAAATAGCCCTCAATCAATAGCTGCTGGTGGGGTTTTCAGTAGTGGGTTGGATTCAACTTCTGTCAGCTCAAGAGATTTTGCTAACTAGTTGAAATCATTTAGAAGCTTGTAAATATCCATGGTGAAGGTATTTTCAAAGCATACATCAGCAAAGACAACAAACCGAAGGTTCGTCATTCATTTCCTAAAAGGTAGTTGTTAACACTTTACCAGCATACCAATGTTTGGATATATACATGCCCCTGGATCCCATATCCGAGGTGCACCAATTCCTGTGTTCATTCTGGCTCCCAGAAGTGACTAGATTAATGTGGTAACTAGTTTCAAAACATTTCTTTATCCAAATTTATTGTTTGTAGTAAAAAATGAAACTCTAACACAACCATTTATATATGGGAAATTAAGGTTATAATAAAGATAACACTACAAATTAGGAAAGAATGGTTTATTTAATAGATTATTTTAGAGAAAGGGCATACTAAAGAAGAAAATAAATGCTTCCTTATATTATACATTTTATATTTAACCCCAATTCAGTAAAAAAAAACTGAATTTGAGACAGAAAATTAATATTAATTAAAGATAATATAGAATATAAATTATTATTGAGATCTGAAGGATTTCCTAAAGTTCAAAAAGCAAAAGCATAAAATTAACAATTGAAAATTTTCATTACATAAACCAAAATAAGTGTTACTCTTCAAAGAAGGATTATGTAGATAAAGATAGAAGAAACTGGGGCAGAAGAAATTTACCTTAATATCCTAAATGATATCTATGACAAACACAAAGTCAAAATCATACTGAACGAGGAAAACCTAAAAGAAGCAAGACAAGGATGTCAACCTTCACTAATCCTATTCAATATAAACCTTGAAACTTTAGCCAGACCAATTAGAAAAGAGACAAAAATAAAAAGACCCAAATAGGAAGGGAAGAGTGAAGCTGTCCCTGCTTGCAGATGATATGATCCTACATTTAAGCTCCACCAGAAGACTTCTAGAGCTGATAAAGAATTTCAACAAAGGAGCAGGATGCAAAACCAACATGAAAATTAATAGCTTTGCTGTACAACAATATCTGTGGAGAAAAAAAATCAGGAAAACAATTCTTTTCAAAATAGCTTCAGAAAAAAAGAAAAAGAAAGAAAGGAGGAAATCCTTAGGAATAAATCTAACCAAGGAGGTAAAAGATCTTTACAAACACAAAAATCACAGAGCACTGAATGAATGAATGAATGAATGAATGAATGAATAAATAAATAAATAAATAAATAAATAAATAAATAAATAAAAGATACTAGAGGGTGCAAAGAACTTCTATGCTCTTGGATGGGCAGAATAGTATTGTCAAAATGGCCATATTACTAAAAGTGGTCTATAGATTCAATGCAATTCCCATCACAATACCAATGACATTCTTCACAGAACCAGAAAAAAAATTCTAAAATTCATATGGAAAAATAAAAGATCCAGAATATCCAAAGCAATTGTGAACAAAAAGAACAGTGCTGAAGGCATCACAATACCCAATTTCACGCTATACTATAGAGCTAAAACAGATTGGCACTGGCAAGTACAGACAAGTAGACCCATGGAATAGAATAGAAGGCACAGAGACAAACCCACACAGATACAGTCATCTGATCCTTAACAACAGTGCCAAAAATATATCTTGGAGAAAAGATATCCTTTTAAACAAATGGTACTTAAAAAACTGGATATCCATATGTGGAAAAATAAGACTAGATTCCTCTCTCTCTCTCACTTGGCACAAAAGCCAACTCAAAATAAATCAAAGATCTAGGAATGAGACCAAAAACATTAAATGGCTAGAAAAAAAAAAAAAAACACAGTCAACACTCCAACATACAGGAGCAGGCAATAATGTCCTCAATAGTACTCCTAAAACCAAGGATATAATGCCAAGAATCAATAACTGATTTGGCATCAAATTTAGAAGTTTCTTCACAGCAAAGGAAATGATTAAAAGTGTGGAGAGTCTACAGGATGGTAGGAAATCTTTGCCTGATACACTTTGGACAGAGGATTAATATCCAGAATACATAAAGAACTCAACTAACTCAACACCAAAAAACAAAGAATACATTCCATAATTGGACAAATGGACTAAAAGAACATTTCTCAAAAGAAGTACAAATGGACAAAAAAACCACATTAAAAAATTCAACATATTTAGCCATAAGGGAAATTAAATCAAAACTACACTGAGGTTTCATCTCACTCCACTTAGAATGGCAATCATCAAGAATAAAACTAACAATAACTGCCAGCAAGGATGTAGGGAAAAGGGAGGCCTTATACATTATTGGTGGGATTGTATATTAGCACACTCTCTATGGAAATCAGTTATAGATGTTTCTCAAAATACTAGGAATGGAACCACTATATACCACTCCTAGGTATTTATCCAAAAGAATTTAAGTTGACCTACTATTGTGATACATGCATACCCATGTTTATAATGACACAATCTATAATAGCCAAGTTATGGAATTATCTGTAGTATCTAGTAACAGATGAAAGGATAAAGAAAATGTGCTTTATATATACAAAATGGAGTTTTATTTAGACATAAAGAAGAATGGAACTATGTCATTTGCAAGAAAATGGATGGAACTGAAGAACATTGTGTTGAGTGAAGTAAGTCAGACTCAATAAGAATCATGCTTTTTCTCTCATATGTAGAAGCTAGAGAGAAAAAAGGAAGAAAGCAATCTCATGAAAATAGAACGGATACCAGTAGGGTAGAAGGATGGGATCAGGGAGAGAGAAGAGGAAAGCAAGGGAGATACTGAGGAATGAATTTTATTAAATTATATTAAATTATACTACATGCAAATATGAATGTCACAATGATTCCTGCTATCATTGTGTGATTATTGAGTACCAATAAAAATTTTTAGAATAGCATAAATTTAACAATTGATGTTTGACTATATGAATCAAAGTAAGTGTTCTTCAAAGAGGGATTATATAGCTAAAGACAGAAAACATCAAATGGTGAGAAGATATTTACCATCTCCCAATCTACTAATTGATTGTTTCATCTATAATTTTAAATATATTTCATTGAAATAGATAAGTAAAACATATTAACCAAATAGTAAAAGGTCAAGTAGATATGATAAGTCAACTCCTGTTAAAGGGAACTTGGATGACTTTTGAATATATAAAAATGCTTAATTACACAAGTAATCAGTAAAACCAGTATTAAACCATCAATAAGACACCACTTAACTTCAATCAGAATATCAAAAAATTAAAAATGAGTTAACACCAAGTGATGACAAAGAACTGATATGTGGAAAAATATAAACTATCACAAACTATTATAGTCATTTTCCAAGCAATTTGTCTTGACTAAACAAAGCAAAATAAGTTTGTATATCACATGATCCAGTAATTTCATTCCTAGTAAATATCCTAAGGAAATGCTCATGTGGTCCTTAAAGAACATGTGTAAGGATGATTATCTCAATGCTGATTATGATTATGAGGGTTAGGAACAGTCTAAGTGGTCTTTACAAGGGAAATGAATAAACTAAATTTGGTAGATACATACTGCGTATATCATGTATACAGAATATGCAGCTTCCAGAAGCAAAGACATAGCAGAAAAAGCAGCAAT
Organism: Glaucomys volans; assembly: GCA_020662805.1. Lineage (NCBI taxonomy): Eukaryota > Metazoa > Chordata > Mammalia > Rodentia > Sciuridae > Glaucomys > Glaucomys volans. Next base: position 4,478 of record JAJEJO010002276.1, on the reverse strand, counting down.
TCAACTCTTAAAAGTGAGGCTGCATAAAAACAGAAATAAGGTAAGCTCTGTAGTCAAATAATACTTACATAAATAAAAATCAAGCACATACATATGTATGGAATCCTACATAATTTGATTGGGTGGTTTTCATATTAGATTATATATGTCAACACATTAAAATGAGAATTATAGAAGGACATAGGTTAATCCTTCTATAATTAGTCCTAAATTTTCAATTATGAAGCAGAAATGAGGGTTTATATGCTAAATTGAGTCTGGATATGTGGAAATAAAGAATGTAACAAATTATGCACATGTCATTTAACTGCAAAATTCATGTTATGTCATTTCTTAGTAGGGGTTTCTGGGCTCCCAAAAGCCTACTCTTGGACCCAGCATACTCCTGAAGATAGGAATTTAAAATAAATATAACAAAAGAGACATCCTAGAAAATGCACGTACTCAACACATAAGGATTTGCACTTTATCCCTTGATTTCAATGGAGTGTTTTTCATCACCAAATGCTCTCTAAAAGTGTTTGGCCTTCAGTTTTACTTGAAAATTCTATGAGTTGCTCTTTGCTATGGAAGTGTTTTCTCCCTATAATGTGAGAACTCTGTCCACTTTGACTTTGTTATCTGTATTTTCTCTGTTAGAGCTGTTTTCTCCAAAGGTTTTGGTAGGAATAATGACATTGGACTTGCAGTTGAAACTAAACTAGACTCTCAACCTACTCCTCCCCAT
>JAJEJO010002274.1:332352-347144 GCA_020662805.1 Glaucomys volans | reverse complement strand
AGAGACAGGGTCTCACTGAGTTGCTTAGGGCCTCACTAAGTTGCTGAAGCTGGCTTTGAAGTCGCAATCCTCCTGACTCAGCCTCCCGAGTCGCTTGGATTACAGGCGTGCGCCACCATGCCCGGCTTCATTACCATTCTTACCACACACTCTCCTAGATCTTCTCAGTCATCATTCATTTCTTTCCTTTCCTCTAACCAGAGTCCAATTACTACATGCTCAGCTCCTGGATCCCCTAACTACCTTCCAGCAAGACTGTTCATTGAACCCTGCCACTGTTCATTGAACTTCTGCCAACAAAAACCCTCGGTCCCTGTATTTTCTCACTCTTGTCCTGACACCCTTGATTTCTTAATGACTCCCTTTTCACATAGAACTGAAGCTGCTGATCCTCTTGCCCAAAATTCCTAATGTTTTCTCAGATGTCCTTCCATTTTTTCTTAACAACACTCAAATTCATCATAATTACTCTCCCTTCACCTTTCTCCTCCTCAAACACTAGACCTTATTTGAGATCTTTAGCTTCAAGGGACATTCATTGACCTGACTCCCACCCAAATTTCTTTCTTCTCCATGTGTTTCCTATGTATTATCTTTAACAGTCACAGCAGACCTGAAATAATGAAGGCAAGAACTGTCTGATAACTGGTGGTCCTCCTGGTTCCTCACCTTTATATCCCCCTTAATATTCATCCTTATCATAATAGATTTTCTTCCCTGTATTCTTAATTTTATACAGAACCAGTTAAGTGCTTCTCAGTAAGGTGACCCCGTTAGCCCAAACCTGCTCCCAGGAATATCTCAAAGCCATTCTCCTGCATTCGCAGTCTGAGTTCCTGAAACCACAACAAGGAAAAATTGCTTATGGTTTCCCTGAGGCTCCTCACATATATACCCTTCTTCAGCTCCAAATGCCAGAATATCTGGGTTCACTCCCAGAATTCTGAAAAGGGCCCCCCCATTTCACTCCTTTACAGCAGGAAGCAGCTAGACATGGTATCGACACCCCAATTCATTATACCTCTTTCAGAGTCTGGAATGAAGTTTATGGTTACCTACCTGTCCTTCCACCATCCCCTAATGATCCTGCCACCAAAACTTCTCCCATCACCTAGCCCTACCCACTGCGTGCCAAAAGTAACTAACTTGGCCTGGCTCTGCTAAGGCTGTGTATAAAGCCCAGACCCTTGTAATGGCCAGCAGCAATTTCCCCCCAAAAATGAGTCATATCAGTGTTTGACCCACTAACTGCACAACTGAATAAAGAAAAACTTGCTGATCTGAGATCTGCTTCCCACCTTCTGCCTCCCTCATTTGTGCAATATGTGCTTTCAATTTCCACACATATTTTAATCTTTATTTGAATGATTTCTCAATATTACATAGACATAGGAAAAGGATAGCCAGGATTCATTCTAGATTCCTGCCGAATTGGATGAAATTGGGCTTACTAGAGACCTTAAAGTACAATCACACAGAATAAAGAGTTAAGACTAATTTTAGACACTATAAAGTGATTACTATATATGGATCACAATTCTAAGTGCTTTACTATTTTAGTCTCAAAATAAACCTTTGAAAGAAGAAACCTTTAATATCTGTATTAAATATGAGGGAATTAAAGAACTTGAGGATTACACTACTTAATGTCTCCAAAACTGTGGGGAAGCAAAGCCAGAGGTGAAAACTTGACATATCAACTCTATTACTTGTACACTGAATCAAAACACTAAATTGCATCTATGAATTAAGAATGACTTCAACATTCTGTAGTTTGTTTTATAAATTCATTTTCTTTTCACCAAATATTTAAGCTACTGTATCACAAAGCATATTCTGCTTATTAACTTCAGCTTGCATTGTCTATCTCAAATGCTAAAATATTTTAAAAGTAGTTGTTAAATTAGTCGTTCTCTTTCTGCTTATATAAATAAGGCATTTCAGTTGAGGTGTTTAAAATCCCAATATTTGCTTACTGGATTAAAAATTTAAACTTCCAGGAGAGAAGATGGTTAATTAGAGGAAGGGTGCACTTCCCAGCCATTCCTTAATTCAAGATTAATAAAAATAAGAAAAATAAGAACAGGAAGACTGCTTCTCAGCAAGATAGCTTGCTAAAGAAATCAAAGAAATTCAATACTGGACAATAAAAGAAACAATAGAGACACAGAACATCAGAAACTTCTAACATAATATAATATACTAGAGATGCAACAGCTTGTTTCATAGTGGCAACTACTGAGAGGAGGAAGAACATACACAAGCAAAGAGAGAGAATAAAACAGAAAAAAAGAGAAAAGAAAAGAATAGGGTTGGGTGAGCTTGTGTTAAAGAGAGGATAACTGACCTAATAGACCTAGAACTAGTGGGGAAAGTGGTTAACTGTAAAAAATAAAATAAAATCACTCCACCCACACCCACAGTAAGATAGTTCAGTGGGAACCTACATCCCTGGAATGGGATCCACTTGTAAACACTGCAGCCACAAGTAAAGGAAGTTGCCAGTTTGACCCATCAGTGACTTATTGAGGGCCACAGAGTCTGCCTGTACCTGCCTATACCAGAGGGACTGAAACAGGTGCAAAAAGAGGTGTGCCTAGGGTTTTCAGGCTACATATTCCAAGAGGGAAGTACTTTGCTGTTGGTGTCCCATAAGAGTTATTGGCGAGAAGTTAATAACTGGCCAGACAGAATGTCTGTTCTCCAGGTCTGACCCTGGAAAATTTACATTAATAGCAGTGAACATGAAATCTATGAAGATTTATACTCTACATTCTAAAATTGGAACTTATGAGAGGTTGCTGAGACCCAGCCATCCAGCCAAGATCTTTATCTCCCCAGCATATGGATCAAATCTCAAACACCCATCAACAGAATTCCAAAGTTCAGCCTAGACTAAAGTCCAAGCTACCGTTGAGAGTGGTGATAGAGGATGGGAGAGCACTTACTGAGATCAGGGGTCTCTGATGACCTCATGGCTGTGGCATGCCAGGTTCCTGGGAATGTTTCTGTCCAAGCACAGCATGGTTAGCTATTATAGCAATGCCCTGCATGAGGAGGCTCTGTGCAAGAGCCCTATCAGCTCTGACCTTGATCTCAGGCACATAACTCTAAGGAAGGAAGGAACTCTTATGCTAGAGAACCACAATGTTTCACCAGCTCCACTTCTCCTATTCCTGCCCACCTTATAGCAACTTTTAATAATGGACTTTCTTGAGAACTACACAAAGTTCCTAACATTACACTTTGCAACTGTGGATTACTACTACTGAAAAGCTACATAGATGTCCTAGTTTCTGTAACTTCCCTGAATACACAGAATAATACTTGCATAGTCTTTAAATTGATAACAAGACAGATATAAATAAAGATTGCTGGTGTGACTCTTCAGAGCTGCATCTCCATCAGAGAGCAGAGCTCCACCTGATTCCCCACTTAATCTTCAAGATCTGTGTCTGTGAATCTTTATTTTCCAATCCCCCTTCACCCCTCACCAGACCTGAGAATTTGGTCCTGCTGGTTGCAGTTGGTGGCCTTACGGGGAAGTGAGTCAGAGTCAGATGTAAAAATATAGATAATACAGGATCCAGAGAAAGGGATCATTATGTGTCTGTCCTTAGAGATATGCTTAGGGAGAGCAGTCGTTCTGTTAGAAGAGCACAGCTGTTAGACTTTATAAACTTTATTGTTAAAACTTTCCCCTGGTTTCCTACAGGAGTGGTAAATGTAAAGATATAGGCAACTGGCAGCCTGCTTAAAATTAGGCTTACAGCTTGAGGAATAAAAAAGAAAAAAGGGCTCTCCACAGAGAATATAAACTAAAACACCATGCTTTCAGAGAATAGTCTTACAAAAGAAAAAACGATTACAGCAGTTTTCCCTACCTCTTAGATTCTGCTGGATCTCAACACTACCAAACTTCCAATTTAGTACCAGCTCCATGACAGGAGTACACCATCTATCCTATGCTATACTGGGAAATGGAAAACTGAGATCAACTACAGTCAGCTTTGGCACCTAGCTGCAATAGCTGGCAGACAGTTAAGAAACACAAAGATGCTGGATTTTAAATGTCCAAGTACTACAGAGCCCAAACACAAATAAACAAAAATGAAAATCCGTCCTTAACAACAGTTTTGACTGTGTCAGCAGAAACAAGTCCTTTATTTATCGTTAATAATTTCAATCAATTTTTCTATTTCTTCATTTTTCACTTCTTAATTTTGTTTTAAAAAAATTATATTTTATTATTTTTCTTTTTACTTTTCACTGTTCTGCATGATCGCATTGTGTGTTTTTGTGTGTGTATGTGTGCATTCTCACAGCTTGTCTAGGTCCAAAGATAATATATACATATATATACTAAATATAATATAAATATATTATATAAATCTATTATAAATATATTATATTTAGTATATTATATATTATACTATATTTATACTAAATATAATATATATATTATCTTTGGACCTATATATATATATACACACACAAATTTACATTCAATTTAATTGTTTTCTTCTTCTCCTGATTATTATTTAGCCTTGGTTTGACTTAGGTGGGGTAAAGTTATACTTGGATTTGAGAGCTTACATTTGTGTAGAGCTTACATTTGCTTGGTTATTCATACCTTGGTTTTTATCCCTTTTTTTGCTACTTTTTTACTTTCTTCTCTACTGATGACTAAATTTTCCTTTTTCCTTGCTCTCATTTTTTATTATGTTTAGTTAATCTTTTATTCTTCCGACTTTGCAGCTGGCATCTGCTACCTACCACCTTGCTTCTCCTCTCTTCACTTTTATTAATATTTGAAACTGTATTTTCCTTTCCTGCCCTTTTCTCTCTTCACTTAAGAAATTGCATCTCACTAATAGAATTATATTGTTTACATAATTCCTATACCATTCATGTTGTTATGATTATCAATCCACTGGAAACACCTGCTGTTCATAATGCATGATCTTGTGCACAATTTTTAATTGTTGTTACTGAAGTTAAATGTTTGCCCTGACATTCCTGTGTAGGTGGCGACTAGTATTACACGTGTAGACACTGGACATCTATCTTAAGGTAGTACATCTGTTGTGAGCATTATTACTATTCCTTGGCTTTCCCTTTCCTCTAAAATGCCTGGAAAGTGACTATGACACCTTAAGTTCAGAGAGTAAAGGTCCTGCTTCCAAACAATACTCACAATTTAGCAAAGCAACAGTGAACCTCAATCTACATAAAATCTAGCCCCACTTGAGCTTTCAAAATATTTCAGCAAACATAAAATAGTGGAGAGAAAAAACCCAAACCAACAACCGGACCCCAAGTAGGAATATTAAGAGGAAGATCTCTGGTCCCACTCCTGGATATCTACTCATACATCAAAAACAGGGATAAGTCCCAGAACAACAACAAAATAACTACACAGGAAAGAATACACACATAAAAGAGGAAGAAGAATTCATGTTGATTGATGCACAAGCTGAAGACCACTGAAAATGTGAAAAAATAGGCAGTGAAATCTCCCCCCAAATTCACAATTCTCCAACAAAGGATCCCATAGACATGGAAAGGGATAAAATTCCAGAGAAACATAATTTAAAAAAAGTAATTACTATAATGTTCAACAATTTTTTAAAAAATCCAAGGAATGAATTAAAAAAGTAAATCCAGGAGATGAAAGACCATTTCAATAAATAGAAGTATTGAAAAGAAACCAATCAGAACTCCTGAAAAAGAAAGACACAATGAATCAAATTAACCAACACTTCTATACAATCTAGAAAATAGAACTTCAGATCTTGAAGATAGTATATATTATCTTGAATACACAGTAAACAAGAAAGGAAAAAAAGACCATGATTTGAACATACAAGAAATCTGGGACAACATCAAGAAAACAAAGCTGAGAGTCATTGGGATAGAAGATACCATGGAGATATGGGCTAAAGGCATTGAGAACATTTTCAATGATATTGTAATTAAAAACTTTCCCCATTTCAGAAATGACATAAACATTAAATATGAGGAGCAGAGTAGACAAGGTCAGAAGAGATGCTCTCCAGACACATCATAGTCAAAATTCCTAATAGAGAAAATAAGGAAAGAATAGGAAAAGTTTCAAGAGAAAAAACATTAAGTAACATTTAGAGGCCAATGATTAAGGCACATTTTAAGTTTCTCAACACATACCCTACAATCAAATCGGGTCTAGAATGGAATATTGCAGTTCCTAAAAGAAAACATTCACCAGTCAAGATCACTATATCCAGCAAAGTTATCTTTCAAGATAATAAACAAAAATTTTCAATGACAAGGAGAAACTAAAAGAATTTATGCCCACCAAGCATCACTACAAAGAATAGCCAAAGATATGCCCTATGCAGAGGAACCCAAAAGAAACCCCAGAACTCCTAAATGAAGATCACTAAAAAAGCAACCAACTAAATGAAAATCAATACAGAATTAAATATAGCAAGCAAATCAAAATGGCAGGAAACAATAAATATCTCTCTGTGAAAACACTGAATGTAAATTGTCTCAATTCCCCATTAAAAGACATAGATTGGAAGAATAGATCAGAAAACAAGATCTAAATATATGTGGTTTGAAAGAGACCTATCTCCTAGGCAGAGATACCCTTAGACTGAAAGTAAAAGGATTGGGGGGGGAATCCACACAAGTTCAGTCAAAATATGAGCAAGAGTAGGTATTTTCATATCTGACAATATTTGCAGACTTCAAGCAAAAATGAATAAGAAGGAAAAAAGAATGTTACTATATAGAGGCAGATGGGAAAATTCAACAAGATATAAACATAGTAAATATATGCTTCAAATATCAGTGCATCTAATTACATGAAAAAATACTTGTTGATATTAAACACAAGACTGATCTCAGTACAATGACACTTGGTGATTTAAATATACCCTTATAACCAATAGACTGGTAATCCAAATATAAAATCAATAAAGATATGTATGATCTAAATAATACTATAAAGCAAATTGACCTAATATGCATCTACAGAATATTTTACCCCAAAGCAGTGAAATTTGCTTTCTTCTCAGAAGCTCATGGAACCTTTTCCAAACCAGACCATATTCTATATCACAGTGCAAGTCTTAGCAAATACTACAAAATATATATATGTGTACATATATATATATGTATATACATATATATATATATATATATGCACAATTCCATCCATTGCATCAGATTGTAGTGGAAACAAACTAGAGCTCAACAGCAAGAAAAGTAAGATTCCATAAACACAAGGAGATTAAAGTGTTTTAAATGAAGAATGGATTACAAAAGAAATAAAAAAAAACTCTTTGAAACAAATTCTGAGAAATACAATGTAACAAAATTTCTGGGAAGTCTGAAGGCTATTATAAGAGTAAAATTTACAGCATTGAGTGTTCACATTTAAAAATAGAAAGATTCCAAATAAATAATCTAATGTTTCACTTCCAAGACTTAGAAAAGGAAGAACAAACTGATTCCAAAATTAGGAGTAGACTGGAAATAGTTAAGATTAGACTTAAAATTAATGAAATGGGGAGTTTAAAAAATGCACAGGATCAATAAAGAGTGAGTTCTAAAAAAAGAAAAAAATAAGATTGATTAACAAGACCTTGTCCAACTAACCGTAAGAAAGACAAGACCCAAATAAACAAAATTAGAATTGAAAAAAGATATATCACTGCAGACACTTCTGAAATCCAAAAGATTATTTGAAACAATTTTGAAAATTTATGCTCAATAAACTGGAAAATCTAGAAGACATTCACAAATTTATGGATGTATATAACCTAACAAAATTGAACTAGGCTGATATAGAAAATCTGAATAAACTACTATCAAGTAATGAAATTGAAACAGCAATTACAAGCCTTCCAATAAAGAAAAGTCCAAGATCCAATGTATTCTCAGCTGAGTTCTGCCAAACTTTAAGAAGAACTAATTCCAATCTTTCTCAAATTATTTTTTTGAAACAGAAGGGGAAGAACACTCCCAAAAACGTTCTATGAAGTCAGTATAACCCTGATATCAAAATCAGACAGAGACACATCAGGGAAAGAAAGAAAACAACAGACCAATATCCCTGATGAATATGGATGCAAAATTCTTTAAAAAATTAGCAAATTGCATTTAAAAACACAACTATTAGGTAATGCACCATGATGATGTGGGTTTCATCCTAGCAATGCAAGTTTGGGTCAACATATGCTAATCAATAAATGTGATATGTATATATAAGTTATAAGGGTTCTCTAGAAGAACAGAATCAATAGGAAGTATGATTATGGAAAGGGAATTTATTAGACTGGCTTACATGACCAGAAGCTGGATGATCCACAATGGCCATTTGTAGGCTGAAGAGCCGGGAAACCAGTAGTTGCATAGTATAGGAAGCTAAAGCCTCAGAACAAGAGGAACCAAAGGTGCTAGCTACCCCAGTCTAAGACAGAAGTTTCTGCAAACCCCCTGAGGAATTGCTTGCAGAGTCTGTTTTGGAATAGTGAAGGATGGAGAGAGTCTGATATTACATTAGCAATCAAGAACCCATTCAAGGGGAATCCAGCTTGCATTTTCTGCTACTTCCTTATTCTTCCAACTTTATCTCATCTAAACCATCATCCTATTGGACTGTGCTGCCCGGGCTTAGGGAGGTTCTCCACTTCAGTACTCTAACCCACATGAGAGTCATTCCAAGACACACCCACCTTGACACACCCAGAAGCTCTTAATCTTCAGCATTTCTTAATCCAATCAAGTTGACGATTCAAATTAACCATTGCAATATACATATCGGTGTTTTACTCATCCATTACAAAAAAGAATTAAATATGACTTTTGACAGTAAAAGGATGGAACTGGAAAACATCATGTTAATTGAAATAAGCTAGAATGAGAAAATCAAGGGTTGATTTTTTTCTCTCCTTTGAAGAAGTTGGATGAAAATGAGGGGTAAAAGCAGTTGTGGGGGGATTTGTATGTCATAAAGATAAAGGGAACATTGGTGAAATAGAGGAGATCAAGAGAGAGGGAGGAGTGTTGGGAAAGTGGAAGAAATGCAGAATGAGATTAACAAGATCATGCTATCCGCATGTATAGTTATACCAGGATGGATTCCACCTTTACATCTCTAAATCACCAATCAAAAATAAAGAAGTAAAAGGAAGTCCAGTAGAGCAGAGGAAGGAAAATAGCAGAGGGAGACGTGGGGAGGAATATGGGGGGGCGGTGCATTGGGAACTGAAGTGAAGTCAATCAAATTTCGTGCACTTTTGATTTTGTGAAAATGAACTCAACTATTATTATAACTATAATGTACTTCTAATAAAAGTAAAGTTGGACTTACAGTTTCTATATTACAAACATGTTTAGATTATGGTTTATATTTCAAACATTTCCTATGAAATACAGCTTATAACAAACTTTATGATACTGAAAAGTAATTTAATATTGTGAAATAAAGTCTATCATGCCTCAATTTCTGGAATCACAACAAAATTATTTTACAAATTGTTTTCCCTATGTTGGAGGTTTGATACCTCTAATAATAAAAATTAATTTTAATTTTTATCACCTTTTAATCTTAAAAAGCATAAGTCTATAATATTCCAGTTTCTTTGCCCCTATTTAAAAAAGTGGCCCAGCCGGGCATGGTGGTGCAAGCTTGTAATCCCAGCACTTGGGAGGCTGAGGCAGGAGGATCGCAAGTTCAAAACCAGCCTCAGCAACTTAGCTAGGCCCTAAGCAACTCAGTGAGACCCTGTCTCTAAATAAAATACTAAATAGGGCTGGAATATGGCTCAGTGGTTGAGTGTTCCTGGGTTCAATACCCAATATAAAAAAAAAAAAAATGTGCCCCAAGTCCATTCAGGTCTTTGATGAGTCAGTTCCAGTTCCCATAAGAAAATGCAAAAGAATAGGTACCTGAAAAGACAGATTTATTTTCTTATATATATGAGGGCTGGAAGACAAAGTGCCACCTTGCTTTGTTTTGGTGAGGGTATTTTTCTGGTTTGAGGATGGCCACCTTCTCCCTGGGTCCTCATGTGGTAGAGATGCAGGGGAGAAATCTCTGTAAAAAGTCTTCATATCAATAAGGGCACTAATTTCTCTCTAAGTGTTTCACATCAGGGGTTAGAGCTTTAACATGAATTTAGGGGGAATATAACCATTCAATATATATTAAGTCTTTAAAATTTGGAATTTTTTTCCAAATTCATATTCAAGGCAAGGATTTAGGGATGATCCATAAATTTAAGGGGCTTGCCTCTCTTTAAACGTATTTCCAGCCCTTTTGAAATCATCACTAAACATATCTGAAACTTTATGGATCCAAGATCTCCCTTGTTATTATAGATCGCTCTCCTATCCCTCTGAGAATATATTCTCGTTTTGAGGAAAGTCTACTTATATTTTGTTTCACTTTGTCTAGATGAGTTTTATTCTTTTCCTCTAATAATATTTATTTTCATAATTAAAATAATTATCTTTCATTTTATCCTTTAAGTAGCTGTAAGCAAAACTTTTAATATTTGAAAACAATTGTTCGAATACATTCCAAATTAAAAAATATAATGTCAACAATTGCATTTTTGCATTTGAATATCAAAAATGGATATGGATTTCTTCCTAAAACAAACAATGCTGTAATTGAGTGTTATTGAAGAAAAAAAAAGGACCTTCATTTTTTTTCCCCAAATGAGGCCTATTTATTTTCATTTTGTCTTTTTAGAGCTGTGCTTGCAAAATGACAAGTGAAATGAAAGATTGAGGCAATTATACACATCATTCAGATCAAATAGACTCTCATTAAATAAGAGCAGATGGTGTGGATAGAAATTATAGCTTGAAGGTTCTGTTCCTCACACACAACATATGAAAATAGATTGGTTTTCAGTGCATTTATTTTAAAAGTCTACACCTCCTTTAACAGATGAGTTTATTTGAAATGTTAAATGGAAGCGTATAGTTATAACTTACATTTCCTTAGCCATTTAAAATAATAAAAAACCATTTACACCCATCAAATTTGCCTAAGTATCATAAAATGAGTACAGTAATCTGCCCTTCTGCCAGGATATGCTCCAGTTTTCCTGCACATGCCTGTGATGAAGCTTAATCTATCTGTTAGGCAAAGCAAAAGATTGATAGCAGTGACATAATGAAATAAAACAATAATAACAATATAATTTAGTAAAAGTTATGTGACTGTGTTCTCTGTATGAACTTTTCCATTTAGTATTTTCAGAGTGGGATTGACTATTGATAATTCAAAATGCAGAAAGTACAATTGATAATGGGGAGCTATTGTATATATTTCTACACTGTTACTCTGTTAGACTGTATTTTTTTTTTTCTTCTTCTTCTTCTTCTTTGTGTCTCTTGGCATCCCCCAAACCTCAAACTCCTCCACAAAAATATTTAAATGTTGGAAAATGACACACAGTTACCAACCAAGTAAGAGTTTAGTATGGAGCAAAGAACAAATCAGCAGTCCAAGGAAAGGTGCTCAGCTTAGATCCCAAGTGGAGCAATAGTAAACAGAGGGAGGTGGCTTGAGTTTTACTGTGGTAGGTGGGAGGGCCACTGTGAAGTTTTCCAGGGGCCTGGCTTTGAATGGTTTGAATTTCCCAGAGGGCACAGAGAGAAGAAGCTAAAGAACTTGTTGATCAGATTGTCCTGCAGTGGCACCAAAGGGAAAATAGGAGCATTGAGGCTTGAGAGCTTTCAGCAGTCAATTATCAAAAATGATGTGAGATTCTTTTTTATAGTAAACCCATAACTCTGGAAAGGTTTCTGGAGGACAGCTCAGAGATGCACATGAAGTTTTCTACTGTTCGCACTTCCCATACAATCTTCATGTTAGAAATGAAATAACCATCGGTGTTGACAAAGATTTTCAAACAGGAATTTACTGCAACATTCCAATACAAATAATAAACTTTAGTACAAACATCATTATACTATGTATATGTATGAATATGCAAAAGGTGTGATTCTACTTTGTACACAACCAGAAAAATGATAGCTGTACTTCGTTTGTGTACATTGAACCAAAAACAAATAAATAAATTAAAAAAAAGCTTTAGTACAGATTCAAATGTCTCAAAATATGCAATAATTAAGTATAAAAATAATTCATATTTTATAAATGGTTGACTTTGTATATTTAATAAATTAAATGCTATCCAGATATTGAATAATGAATTTCATTGGTAGAGTTTTAATCAAAGATTATAGTGCTGGATTAACTGTAGATAAAAAACACATAAAATATGAACATCCATGTATGTGAGAATATGTGTGTATACTGGTGTACAAGAAAATAGACTTGTATGGCTAGATCATGGCTGCCTTTTATCTTCTATATAGTTTACTTTATTTTTAATTAGCAATTATAAACATTTTACAAAAAAGAAAAAACTGACAATTTTCTCTAAAAATATATCACAATCTCTTTTTGATCATTACTTACTGAATAACTGGGAAAAAGTTTATACCTAATAGTTAAACATAAATATACCTAATAGTTAAACATATACATACACAGAATCTCATTTATGATTTGAGTGAAGAATATTAGCAGTTGACTTTTAATTAGAATTAGTCACACAGTATTTGTAGTCTGGAAATACATTGAACATGACCATATTAATATTCTGTGCTTCTGAACAGGAATTTCATACTAAACAGAGAAATAGCCAAGGATGTAAAAGTAATAATTAGAGAGTCTATTGGGACTTTTCTTTCTTTTTCAAAAATATATAAATTGGAAAATTTTGTCAAGTTAATAAAAAGGAAAGGGCTATTGAAAAATAAGAATTGTAGTTTTAATTATATGTTTTTTGAATGCTCAGTTTCTAATGATTACCATGATTCCTGTTATTTTCGTATTGATTTTTCATCTATCTTCCTTTCTGTTGGATGGGCTGGTCATTTCCCAGGGAAGCTCCACATGGCCAGCTGCTGAACCTCTTCCTCAGCTAGCCTGGGCCTTTCCAGTTTGCTTCAGCCAATAGCAACCCAAGCCTTTCCTTTGGGCCTTTAGCCAACTCTCCAGACACGTGATCCCACTCAGGGAGCACCCCAGCCAATGAATTTAAAGTTGCCCATGCAGCCAATCCCAGTTCAACACCTACCTCTAAGAAGGTACTTAATCTCAGGGTCATTGTCTCCCCACCCCTTCTGCTGCTGCCTTCATCACCCAGAGGGGCCACTATGCCACTCTAAATAAAATCCCTTGGCTGAAATGTGGTTTTTGGTGTGGTCCTTTTGCCTAACACTTTCTTTATTTCTCCCTCCTTCTTCTCCCTCCCTGCCTGCCTTTCTTCCTTTACTCACATTTGCTATTCTTTGAAGACAAAATCTGAAGTGATTTTCATTATTTTTGTAAACACATGATATACAAGTTATAAAACCAAGGTCTTTCAGCAATGTAAAGTAATGGGAAAACAAATATGCACAGGTTTTTGAAACACATTATTGCAGGAAGTTTGTGTTTTCTGACACATGGTGTTTGAGTCTCAGTTTGCTCATCTACAATTTGGCAGTTGTATTTGCTGTACGTTTAGAACATATGCTTATGCCCTGACTGGTAACTCTTCAGCAATATTAGGACATTTATTAAGTATTTAAGTCATAATGTAACAGACATTTTCATTCAACAAATATTTGCTGAGATCCTCTCACATGCCAGGCTTTCTTTGGATACTTGGGATGCAGCAGTGAAGAACACAGATGATGTCCAAGTGTTATATTTGGATGTGAGGTGTCCCACAAAAGCTCATGTGTGAGAAAATATGAGAAGGTTCATAGGAGAAATGTTGGGTTCTAAGAGTCTTAACCCAACCACTGAATTAATCCCCTGATAGGGATTCAGTGAGTGGTAACTGAAGACAGGGAGGGTATGGTTGGAGGAGGTGGGAATTAGGGTGGAGTATATATTTGTATCTGGCAAGTGGAGACTTCTCTCTCTGTTTCCTAATCACCATGTGAGTTGCTTCCCTCTCCCACGCTGTTCCACCATGTTGTTCCTGCCTCACCTGGAGCTCTGAGGAATGGAGCCAGGTGACTATGGATTGAAACCTCTGAAACCATGAGTCCTCAAACTGGTCTTCCTCTAAAATTGTTCCATTCGGGTTTATAAGTCACAGCAGCAAAAAAGCTGACTAAAACACCAAGGATATTATACATTATATGAATGCATTGATAACCTATAGGTAATTCTGACAGTAAAATAGAAATCTTGTGAGATGTTTAGGGAGGGTTTCCTAAATACAATTATAAACTCACTGTTGCAGAAGATTTAAGATATTACAGAAATGATTCCATGTATTTGTTGGAGATAAATCAATATGACATCCTCACAGTTCTAAATAAATGAGCAAGCAGGCCAACAAATAAATGTCATGCTCTATAATCTAATCCTTAGTGATCACTTACTAATCAGAATTAAAAATACAGTGTACACTGGGAATTTTCTTAAAAAGAAACAATGAGTAAAGTGCAATAAGTTATGTTATATATATATATATTTATATATCTTTTTTTAATTATTTGTTTTTTTTCAGTGCTGGGGATTTTTTTTATTTACTTATTGATTCATTGAACACAAATGGAGTACAGCTATTTTTTCACTGGTTGTACACAAAGTAGAGTCACACCATCTGTGCGTTCATGCATGGACACAGGGCAATGGTATCTGTCACACATTCTGTTATTATTTTTACCCCCCACCCCGCCCCCACCGCTCCCTTCCCTCTATGCTATCTATC
>JAJEJO010002274.1:279491-327352 GCA_020662805.1 Glaucomys volans | reverse complement strand
TCAAGAATTTCTGTTTGTTTTTTTCTCAGAACTTCTATCTCTTTATTGAAGTGATTTTTTTGCTTCCTGCAATTGCTCTATTAGCTGATTATTCATAGCCTGAATCTGCTGTCTCATCACATTTGTCTTCTGGAATCATTTTAATTATGAACATTCTGACCTCCCCTTCTGCCATTCCTTCTACCATGCTGTCTTTGGGTTCTCTTGACATATCATCTAGGTTTGATTGGGACACTTTCTTCCCCTGTTTTCTCATGCTGCTCGTGTATCTTCCCCTCTAGTAGTGCGAATCTGAGGGATTGCAATTTCCCTGTGAAGACTTAAAGTATCCCTGCAGATTTCCAGTAACTCACCTGTTGTTTGAGAGGTGCTTGATCAAGCGGTGACCCAAGAAAGGTGCTGTCCCACTACCTCCAGGTTGGGAATGATCAATGCTCCTGGGCAGAGGCAGCCTAGTGTTGATAGACAATTAGATACAGCAAGGTGCTAGACTCCGGGCCATGGTGTGCACCTGGGCACTAGACCAAGTTGGGGAGGTGTCACAGATCTGTGCTCAGTGATGGAGACACTGGACTTGAGAGTCCAGGCAGGCCTGAGCTCCTCACTGGGGTCTCAGGCGGTGGCAGGTGGTTGCTCTCTGCTGTAAGATGGAGCCAAAGGCCCCAAGCTCCTCGCTGGAGTCAGCGACTCCAGCGGCTCCCGGCCAGACCTCTCGGCCAGACCTCTCCAGGAGCCGGGGCGCAGTGGCTCGGAAGACTGGCCGCAAGTGCTGGGGATTGAACCCAGGGCCTTGTGCATGCAAGGCAAGGACTCTACCAACTGAGCTATATCGCCTGCTACGTTCCATTATAGTAAGTAAAATAGTGAGTGTTATAGCTAACTTTGTCATTGTGTTGCTCAGACAGATCAATGGCGCAACACTGAGATGTGTGTGAATTAAAATAAGTCTAAACACATATCAGTGGGATTTTATAATTATCTCCTTGGATCCATGGAGAGATTGCAAACTCTCTTGCTTTCATGGTTCAGTACGCTTGCCAACTTACGTTTTTTGGCCAACACATATTTCACATAATTTCACATAAATATTCATGTGCCTAGCTTTCCTCAAAAACTTAGAAGATACATCCACAGTTAGCCTACAGTAATACACAGCAAATACAAACAAAATTTGAACAAGTGCTATTCCTGTTAAACAAAGAATAAGTCTTTCAATTATTTATTCCCTACTTCATACATACTGCTTTCAGTCACACCCTTGTTGGTCTGAAAGTCTGAGTTCTTCTCCATATATCCACTCACAATTTATTTAGCATGTATAAAGAAATATTTGCACTTGGTTTCCTTCAAAAAGCTTCCCTTAATATTATTTCACCAACTGTTGGAATGGATATACTTGTACATTAGCTATTATGATAGATTACATGTTCATGTAATCAAAATGGACCGTATGAATTTGCAGTCGAGTGAGCTGGTTGTATTCTCACTGAAAATCTGAGAAGAGTTCCTGAACCTGATATTTCTAAGCAAGGCATTTTGTTGGCACTAGTAAAAGAGTAATAACTGCAGGCATAGATCAAGATCTCATGGAATGTATATTCAGTGGAAACACAGAAAATAAGGAAAATTAAGAAATGATTTAATTTCAGAAGAGAAGGACTAAAACAGTACAAGAGAAATGGAGGAGAGAAAATGAATGAATGTTTGAACGGTAATAATGTTAGAAAGGGTGAATCCATCAGTTCCTCTTTGAAGGTACAATATTTCTGGAGGGTGGTGTTGGATTTCAGTATTTCTCATCATGAACTCAATCTGAAAACATTGAGATTCTGATCAGACATTTTATGAATTACCCTGGAGCAAATAATAAGCTTATTGCACACAAACTTCCCTGTCTTTCCTCTTTGGTCTGTGCAGTGAAAGTCAGCTTGAGAGGCAGGAAGCTGGTTTTCATCCAGTAGTGGGGTACTCCATCACCAAGACATAAGCAAAATGAAGACAGAAAAGAGCAGCTGTCCCTCTTCCTTCCTGAAAGGATTTCCTCCTGACCTTCAAGCTTTGATTATGTTAATCAGTCTTTCCAGAAGCCAGCTATCGCCTTAAGTCTTGGCTTTTATAACCTAGAAATGACTCCAAGTACCAGGCCTTTCCCTTCTGAATGTAAGTACTTAGTCCTTAGCATACAGAACCCCTGTGCTCAGCATAGGGATTTAATACAAGCTGCACCTTGCAGCCCTCTTAGGGAGAGAAAACAACTTATATTATCCATTTGAATCAGAGACAATAGCTCCACAAATTGGTACAGATCTAATTCTGACAGTATATGTGGAGTCTTTTTTACAAGATCACTTAAGAGTGTAGATTTTTATATCCCCCCAAAACACAAATATACATTAAAAAAATATGCACATGTAAAACTTGAGAAAGAAGGCCTCTTGGGCTGAATTCCTAGATTTGAGGTATTCAGTACTGAATTCATTCCCTTCATATCAATTAAATATTGACCTATTAAAAGTTGCCATTAGTATGATTATTTTCTTGATACTCTTATCACAAAATAATATACTTTGCAATAAAGCATAGTAGAAAATGTCTGACTAAAACCAAACAAGTTGTCAGGTTAAATATTGGCCTCAGGATTCAAAATTATTTAAAAAGTAAACTGATACAACTGTTTAGATAGAGCATTTGTTAAACTAATATCAGTATCAAATTTGGGAGGAAATGTAACATTTTAAAAATGGTTTATTCCACTTTCTGGATGAACAATGAATTCACAGAGTTGCAAAGGGTCCACCAGGGTCAGGGATGCATAGTTGCAATTGTCCCTGGGGAGTCATTAATCAAAAAGCCTTGATCTAAAGGATGATATAATTGAACTTAGAGCAAATCCTATTTATTATTTCAGCTGATATTTACTGGTGGCTCCAAAGTTCATGACTTGCAGGCAAACTGTGAGGTCAGGCAAAGAGTGACAGGAAAATCATCCAGGTTTCTGACTTGGATTGCTTGGAGTTCCATTTACAGGAACCTTGGAAGAAAAAGTAACAATAGCTCAGGATGATTCCAAAAACACTTTAATGTTTCTTTTAAAGCAAGAAAGACTGAATCATTGAATCACTTTTGTGCTTTTTGCATAATATGAAATCAAGGTGGACTTCTAAGAAAGGGAATTTAGAGTTAGTTGAGCACAACCTAATCTTTAAAGATTTTCATTCTCGATTATAATCTAATAATATTTAACAACACACAAAGGTATGTATTTGTAGGTACCATAGAGGTTTGGAGCATTTGTTTCTTATAGTTTTCCCAAAGAGTTTAGGTCCAGCAATAGGACCAAGAAGGACTTAACATTCCTTCAGTTTGACTAACTAGATGGTTTCTTCCCTCACTCTGGACTTTGATCTTCCTTATATAAAACAGTTTTGAAAAGTTTTCCACTACAGTTTTTTTCTCTATTTGATATCCACTTCTTCTTGTTATTGACATAACGGATTCTTGTGGTATGAAAAGAATCAGACGGAGTCTCAGTGGCACAAGGGCATGACTTTTTATTCTGCTACTCAAGCACAAGGGAGGCAGCATGTGGGGACTGGAATCCTGCTGACTCAAACAAAGGAAAAGTGCCCAGCACTTACGGCATCCAGAGTAGGCAGGGACCCAGTCCTCCTGATGTCAGTGCGTGGAGAGGTGGGTTTCAGCTGTGCCTGCACTCTCCCTCATGTTATCTCTTCACATCTTGGTCTTTTCTTTATAAATGTTATGATTCTGCTGTGGGGCATGATTTTTGCCATTTTAATAAGTAAAAGGTTACTATAGGATATTTTAGTGACTCTTTTATGTATATGCTTGCCCCTTACCACCTGACATTTGCTCCTTGTTAAGGTTTGGATTTGAATGTCCAAAGCCTTGATCTCCCATTGACCCAGTGCAGCAATGTCCCATTGCCCCCACCCTTTACCTCACTTGACCCAGCACAGCAATGTTCAGAGATGGGCTACTGGGAAGGGATCAAGAGGCTCTGACCTCATCAGTGGATCAATCCACTGATGGTTTAACAATCTGATGTCATGAATAGGAGATGATGGAAATTTAGGAAATGGGACCTGTTTGAAGGGAGTAGTTTAGGGGGCTGTGTCCTTGGACACTACATCTTGTACCTAACCCCTTGTTCTCTGTCTCCCTCTCTCTGTATCTCTGTCTCTGTCGCTCTCCCTCTGCTTCCTGGCTGCCCTGAGGTAAGTAACTTTCCTCCTTGGTCTCTTTCTGTCATGATGTTCTGTCAAAGGCCCAGAGCAATGGAGTCAGCCAATTATGAGCTGAACCTCTGAAACTGTGAAGAATGAGATGAATTCCCAATTCCCATCTTCTGGTGTGGGATCATATTTCATAGCCTTGATGACTCATCTACTTTTTAACTCCCAATTTTCTGGTATGTTTGTTTGCCTCATGGAACTGAGAGCTAATGGTGCTCTCTTGTTTTCATGGACTCCTGACAGTTTTCTAACACAGAGATGTCTTTCTCAAGGACCCAGGAACCTTCCCTTTAATATGCCCTCATCTAAGAAGACTGAACTCCTATCTCCAGTTTCTATGAGGTAGTGGGAACCTATAGTCCATGATGGACAATGAGTAAATATAGATGGCCTACTCACATTGACCAAAGTTCTCTCTAAATTCCTCCAGTAGTTTTCCATTAGCTCAAGTATTAGAGAAAAACTACTTATCTTCTAATACTTTTCCTTTAGTGTCTAAAAATCTGTTTTCTTTTTGTTCTAATAAAGTCGAGTTGACACATTCCCCCCTATTGCAACAGGAGTCTTGAATGAAAAATTCCTTGTTGATCTTATTTATTTATGGTATTTTTTCCTTAACAAGCAAAACAGTGATGAATGCAATTGCTGATGTATTTTCAGTATCTGATTCAAATTAGTAACAATGAATTGTATAGAAGTAATGTATATTTTTGAGCAGTCAGAGACTTTGGAAGAAGGGAGTTGCTACAAGCACAATAATAATTTTTGTCAAAACATCAGGTGTTGTTTTACAGGAAGCTAATTTGCTTGATGTTCTGAAACATTATCCTAGATGAAAAATAATAAGCAAAAGTTGTTCATCTGGAACATCAATGGGAATTTAAAGAAATAATCACTTCAAAATCTTACAAGTGTTAATATGATAATATTAATAGCATATTATTTTTGGTATACTTAGTGAATTCAATTTAAGAGATGAAAGAAAATACAGTATTGAGTATAAAATTTTCCTACAAAGGGGATTTAGATGTCAGATGGGAATTCAATTTTACCTAATATTTTATGATTCTCTCATTGGTAAGGGGTAAAGTACATAAGAAATTTGATTTTGAAATACTAATTTTAAGAAATGAAACACCATATAACATATCCTATAGTTATGAATAAGGATTTAGAGACACTTATCATGTTTGGATAAACGTTGATGAACAGCATCCAAAAGACAAATGCTCCAAAAGACAAGAGAAAAAGGATGAATTGAAGAAGAGTGAATATTGCTCAATGCATGCTTTATTTTCTCCAAATAAAAGTTTTCCTCAGAAAAGATACAATACTATTTTTGTCTACAATACCAGAGAAATCTTTGCAAAATCCCTAATAAAATTAAACAAAGCAAATAAAAACTACATATGAAAACAACTTATATTAATATTCCATCTTGACTTTGAATGGCCTTCCCCTTGAGCTAGAAATTTTTTAATCTCTATTGGAACAGATGGAGAATATTATATAAAAATTAATAGTTTTTTGGATAATTTTTCAATTTTTTATGACTGTGCCATTTTGATGGCAATAAATATGTTTAAAAGAATATTTTAAAACTTAAAGTGTTTTATTTATGAGCACAAGGAGAGGCAAATTCTTTCCTTATTTTAACGTAGCTTTTATAAATAAAATATGAGACTTTTAAAACCCTGTGAGAGGGAATGAGGCATCAGGGAATTTTACCAGGTTGTAGAAACAAATGAAAGATCGATCTAAGCGTTACAAAAATCTACAGCCAAAAAGATGCCAAAGTTTTCTTTCCATACTGTGTTTCCTTTCTCTAAGCTTAGATTCAGCAAGCTTTCTACAGAAATTAAAGCAGAGCCAAGAAACTCTGCAGCATATTTCTTCCTCAAAGTATTTTAGGGGAAAGAAAAGAACTGAATTCACAAAGGTCTAATCCTCACTCTGAAATTGTCAACAAAGCATATGCTGATATTTTTCCATTTTTCAGTGTCTATGTCTCATTATTTCAAGACATGTCATTCAATAAGATGGCAAACAAATAAAATATATCCTAAGGATAAGTTTTGAATTCTCATTTACCAATAACTTACTAATACCAATCCTGACAACCAGTATTTATTGTGCCAAAACTGAAATGCAAACCAAAATCATCCTCTGAACATCAAACATCCTTATTTGAGGCACATGTGTTTATAATTTACATTTTTAGGGATTCTGTTATATATTTTATATTTATTGATGCAATAGACATCAGTGGTTCAGAAATTTCTCAACTCTGGGCAATCATTCTGATTAATGGACATTCGTCATCATATGAAAACATCTTTCATTGTTACAACAGAAAGGGGACAAGATGCTACTGGCTTCTGGTGGGTAGATAAAAGGGATAATGTGAAACATCCTAAAATGCACAGCATAATCATTTAAAACAAAATATCATCTGTTCCACACTATCAATAATGCCAAGAAACCTTGATACACATTGTATATACATATTTAATATAAATAAATGTATATAATAGTATGCAGTAATATGATTGATAGAATATATGTAATCAATTACATGGAGATTTACTAAAATATTATGTTCTAGTTTATGTAAGTGCTGTGTGATTCTTGCATTAGCATATTATAAACTGAGATTATGGTAAAAAGATTTAAGGACTTTTCTTTATGTTTTTGTTTTATCCCACTAGGATATCTGTATCTCGTTTACCTAAAGATTAAACTAGGTGGTTGTTTTTTCTTGGAAATCAAATAATTCATTCAAACTCTTGCAGTCCATTTTGTGTTAACTTTACATCACTGTGACCAAAATACTTAACAAGAACAACTTAGAAGAGAAAAGGTTTATTTTGAGCTCACAGTTTTAGAAATTCAGTTAATAGTTGGCCTGCTCCATCATTCTGGGCTGGAGATGAGGCAGAGATGGGGGGGGGGTGAATACTCAGGGGAACAAGATATAATTCCCAATGTCACATCCTCATAAACCAACTTCCTCCAACCTGCCCCATCTGTCTACAGTTATCACCAAGTACAGTAGTCCTTTCCAATCATTAATTCAGCAAATGGATTAATCCACCAATTAGATTACAGCTTTTATAATCTAATTGTTTCACCTCTGAATGTTTATACATTAAAACAGGAATTTTTCAAGGACACCTCATATCCAAGTTGATTAGCCCTAATGGACTCTCTACTCTCTAAGTAGTTGGGATTGAGGATCAACATAACATAACTGGAAAAAGGGTAAAGGATGGTGAATAAATAAAATAACTAAAATGGTAAGAATTACAGTTGGAGGGGCTGGGGATATAGCTCAGTTGGTAGTGTGCTTGCCTTGCAAGCACAAGGCCCTGGGTTCAATCCCCAGCACCACAAAAAAAAAAGAAAAAAAAGAAAAAAAAGTTGGAAAAGAAAAAGCAGAGAAGAAAACAAAAAAGGAAATGAGGGAAATATTTTTAAAAAGCAATGATAAAAGAATAAAACAATGGTGTAAGAGAAAATGAAAAAAACTATGCCTTCTAATGTCTTTCTTAACAAATGGGAATGTATTAGTAGTGAATAACTAACCCAGGCCTGGATACAAAATAAACTAAGGACACTGAAAAGTAGTGCTTGAGAAAGGGAGAGTTATTCTCCCCTTTCCAGCCAGCTGGTTTTCTGGGAACCTAATTAGCACCATTAGCTCCTACCTTTGTATTGTAAAGGACTTTCCCTAGGAGCTAACTACTTTCCTTTGAAGTGTAAATACCCCTGTGAAGGCTGGAGCCCAAGGCTAGAGATTTGCCAAAGCCTTGTAAGAGGAGCCAGTCTCCCTTATAGTACTGTTTTTATAAACAAGTTTCCTGCCTGAGAACTCTTACACACAATCACGTACCGTTTTTTGAAACCTTGTGCACAACCATGTATCATTTTAGACTAGAAAATTCATGACATGAGATAGCCTATAAATGTTATGAAAAACT
Source organism: Glaucomys volans (assembly GCA_020662805.1). Lineage (NCBI taxonomy): Eukaryota > Metazoa > Chordata > Mammalia > Rodentia > Sciuridae > Glaucomys > Glaucomys volans. The sequence goes on along the minus strand of JAJEJO010002274.1, from coordinate 319,116 downwards.
GGTAAGGGGAACGCAGAATCTGGAGTGCTGATCTCCTCTAGGCTGTCTGGCTTAGAATGCAGTTTGGTTTCTCCCACTCTTTGATTCCCACATTATTGTTTTTTCAGAGAGAAAGTAATCACTGCAAATATTTGTATATTTCCAATAATATCGGATGAAATATAAGGTTTAGGCACAAAAAATACACTAAATGAAGTAAGGTTTCTGTAGTTGCAGCATGCTCTGAATGAATAGCAATAGAAACACATTTAATTTGGCATGTCCCTTGTACACAATTCAGTTTAGGAGTTGCTGCATTTAATTGGCTTTCAATTAAACAAACAATTAAAAATCTCAAATAATTAACAAATTTATTCTGATAAGCACAGTCTCTTAACTTCTGAAACAGGATAAAGTCTGTATTTAATAAATTGGAAAGAAGTTACAGCATAATCAGGGCATCACTTTGTAATGCCATTGTAGTGGTTTGAATATGAGGTGTCCCCCCAAAGTTCCTGTGTTAAGGTAAGAATGAAAGGAGGTGAAATTATTATATGAATGAGAGCTGTACTCTGGTCAGTCCATCCCTAGTTTGAATGGATTAACTTAGTGGTAAGTGTAGGCAGGTGGGGTGTACCTGGAGCAAGTGGATCACTGAAAGCCTTCCCCAGAAGCATGCATCTTCTCTGCAGACCCTGTCCCCCTCTCTGTTTCCCACTATAATGAGTTGACCAGCTATCCTCTACCATGATGTTCTGTCTCCTCTTAGGCCTAGAGCAATAAAACCAGCCGTCCATGGGCTGAATCTCTGACACTGTGAGGAAAAATAAATTTTGCTCCTCTAACTTGTTCTGGTCAGGTGCTTTGTTCACAGTGATGAAAAGCTGATTAGTAAATACTTTTTCATATGATGTGTAAACAATCTTCTATTATAAAATTTGTCAAATTAATTGATCAATAGAATTACCAAAAGTACACTTTTTAATTTTATCATTTTGTTATTCACTTTGTTTTTTTTTTTGTTGTTATCTTATATTCCTCTATTTTTATAAAAAAGGAGAAAACAATACTTCAGGTCAATCAAGTTAATTAGCAATTCCTGTAAATAAATAAATGTGCTTTCAGACACTAATGACGATTAAAAATATGTAAGTAGGATAAAATAAACACACAATATTAGAGTAAAAAAACTCATTATATTTTAAAAATTTTGAGAGGTAAAATTGTTCAATGTTATAAAAATCTTTTTTCTTTTTTTTTTAAGCAGTATTGGTATTGAACCCAGGGCTCTGTGCATGTTAGGTAAGCATTCTACCACTGAGTTATATCCCTAACCCCATAAATGATATTCAAATTTATTGTTAAAATGATAAGCATGGCAGAGTGAGTTTGTGGGTCTGTGAATATAATTCACAAGCTAAAATTCACATAACTTTTCCCCACTAATGGACTAAAGATGAGCTTCTACAAAGAATGAATGCCAGGATAAAATTAGATTCTCTATTGTTCTTTCTTCTGCTTGAAGAGCTTAAGGGGGAAATTATAGTCTAGTTGCACTCCCAGTTGTGATTCCACTCAGCTGCGTAGCAAAGCAATAACCAATATTGTGTGATTCTTTAGAATTTAATTTTAGAGGAAGAGATCTAGTTTTACTACACATTCTCCCATCACATTATAGTATAGATATTGGAGAGTCCATAGGCATGACAGGGCCATTGGCCAAATTGATGACTGGGGCAATAGGGTAGGAAAGTAATTCAACTCCAAGAAAATCTTCCTAATACAAGAAGAACTTTATTTTTTATTATTAACTATTATGTTTTGAAAATAACAATACCAATATAATTACTACCTATGAAGTAGCTTAAGAAATAGAACATTTCAATTCCTATTTAGGACAAATTTAACACCAGAGCCCTTCCTTTTTACATCCCCACTCCAGGGACTCACTCCTATTTTCCTGAATTATCTAGTAACTATATTCTTCTTTGACTATGTTGTTGTTGAGAACTTTCTGTAAATGAAAATAAAAAGCATGTATTTTCTTTGACTTGATGTGTTTGTGCAATATTGTTTTATAGATAAATACATGTTTAGCTATTCCTCACTTTCCTCAAATACATTATATTATATTTTGGGAATTTAACAGAGCTTATTTAATTATTCTAAGATGGATAAACTTGACACATTGGGTCTCAGTGAACATGTACTAGAGTTCTAGAGTACATGTAATAGAAAAGTTTTCTGGATTGTAGCATGTTGATGCATATGTCTGCTATTACATACAATTTTTCCAAAGTTCTTCTTTTTACATTTTGCAAAGTTATTGAGGGTCCCCAGTACTCCAGAACCTCATCATTACATAATACAATTAGACTGATAAGGATGTCACTCTAGTACATTATGTAATGTAATTTCACTGACTTAATTTGAAATTCCCTGATTACTTGTTAAGTTGAACTTTTGTATTTTTTTTGTACATGATATAGAGATGCCTATTCATACTTTATGCACACTAAAACATCTTAATTTTTTTTTTTTTTTTTTTTTTTTTTTTTTACTTTTAGGATTTCTCCTTCCCTTCATGTGTATGTTTGTGTGTATGGGGGTGGGTACTGGGGACTAAGCATACTAGCCAAGAGTTGTAACACTTACCTACATCACCAGAAACTTTAAAAATATTTTATTTCATTCTAGGTTCTAGTCCTTTACTGACTTGCTTTTACATTTAGGTTGAATTTTTTGCTTGCTTTCAGTTTTTTTATACATGATTTTAATTTTAATGTATAATTTGTATACAGAATTATATTTATTTGATATTTTACTGTGTGCATGCATATGTAGTCAATTTCCTTTTTTTTTGTAGTTTAAGTATCTGAGAATTTGCCCACTAAAAATTAGTTGTTGTATCCTTAAAATTAATGCTCACAATTATTTTATGGTTATTTGCAGATATCTGCAGAATGGTGAAAAGTCTTGAGTTGTTCAATATGTACATTTCCCACTCAGGATGAGCGATGTGACTCTGCCCTCTCATTTCAACTTATACAGTAAAATATTGTTCTGTTCATGTCTAGTTAGAGCCAAGTTGTGAACAGTTATGTGTGTTTTACTGGTTTTTTCTTTTTTTCTCCTGTCTAAAAGGGCCCTAAACACAACGATGATTGGTTTATAATGTTCATAAGAGCTAGAAAGCTGTAAGGTGCCTTTTGAGAAAATATGTAGGCTAGATAAGGTTGGACCAGGTATATTGGTCATGGGTTTAATGTTAATGAACCAAAATAGATATTCTATAAGATATCTTTAAATAGTAACACACATGAAACAAAGTTACATATTGGTCAGTTGGTGAAAAAGGTAACCAGAGACTCAGACCTATCTGTTTTGTTTCTAAAAGCCAAGGTTCAATACTTATTAATTTAGTATTCATGGCAACTTTCTAGAATATAAGTACAAGAAATTATGAGAAAATACTATCTATGTTTCTATCTCTATCTATGCATCTTTCTATATGCAAGAAGCAAATGTGGTGGGGTTTTGGGATTGCTCAGCTGACCAGACAGAGGACTAAGAGTATTCATCTTTTCAAATGGGGGTGTCTTTTGTCTTAAGTTTGAAAATTCCTGCCAAGACAGACAATAATCATGATTAAAATTTTTAAATTTTTTCCAAAAAATTATATTTGGCATCATATTTCAAAGTTCATCTGTTCTTCCTTAGATTTTTAGGTACATGTCTAAAAACCACCTAAAGAAATCAGTTTCTAAAATGTGGTACATGAAAAGAAACTGTACTTCTTTTCATTTATCAAAAATTGGCCCTGTTGCAGACACCATCATCTGGCATGATTGTTTCTCCAGGGGCATACAAGCAAAGCACTACCTGAAACAAGATGAAAAATAAATATACTTATCCAAGTGGAAAAGAGACAAGTGCATATGCTATTTCTGATACCAATTCATTCTTGATTCAACAAATATAATAAAAATGTTCTCCGTAGGTACAGATCTAGAGAGGCCATGCAGACACACATCAACCCAATGGAAACCTTATGAGATGCATCTAGATATTTCAGTACAAATGAGCTATTTTACTTGAAATATAAAAAAATCAAATATATGTATAAAGGGGATATAAAAGCTGAATTTTTTTTAATGCCATACATCATTTTTCTCTTTGAATAAATACCAAGAATACATATTCAAAGAAGAAATCTTTTAGGTATTCAGAATTCCTTTTTGGAATTTTATTTTCATAGAAGTCAATGACTTTGGGTTGGGGTTGTGGATCAGAGGTAGAGCACTGGCCTAGCATGCATGAGCACTGCATATAAATAAATAAAAATAAAGGTCCATCAACAACTAAAAATTATATATATATATAATATATAGCATATATAATACATATATATATATATATATATATATATATATAAAAGAAATCAGTGACTTCAACATTTAGATGAAAAATCTGATCTTTAGAAAATCTAAGAAGGTTCGGGGCTGCCTAATACCTGTGAGGCACTGGGTTCGATCCTCAGCACCACGTGAAAAAAAATAGATAAAGATATTAAAAATCATCTAAGGAGTTTGATCAAATCATCCAATGGAAAGTATAGTGCTGAAGTTCTTGATCATTAAATTTGTAATCATCTCACTAAGCAGGTTACCTTGGCATTCATTGAAATGCAAGATTTGCAGTAGATTACTTTAGCTTTCATTTTAAAGCATAGTACTCTGAAATTGAATTATGTTTGATGAAGTATTGCAAATAATTCCTTCTTCTGGCACTTTAATTTTCCAAACCTATCTTCAGTCTAGTGAGTATTAGCATAAGATTTAATATTGGCATGTCACATATTCAAATTTACCTATTTAATCACATCTATTAAATCAAGTTTTTATTTGAATACTTAATTGAAATTATTTTGATTAATCTTCTCTTTCAGTTGGAGAGGAGTTGGACAGCTACATATTGAGTTCATGTGCACACAGAATGATTATGTTTGTATTTAGAATACTTGTTAATTTTTCTATAAAAATCATTTTCACATGGGCAATAACTTTTAAAAGTACAAATATCTCAAACTGAGGGCTTGAAAATATTTAGTGTTTTGTTTTTTGTATAGAATATTCAGTTACTAAATTAAAAGTTTAAGAAGAAAATACTTAGAATTTGTTTATTTTATATATATGGAAAGAACAAAAAAGGAGAAAAAGAATAGATAAAAATGAGAAAAAATTAAAAAGGATACTTCTACTTAGTACAATTATTATTATTATTATTTTCCTTTATAAGTTCCTTCATTTTCATTTCACCAATCTTGAAATAAATTTATGTAAATAAATTTAATACCTTAAAATATGTGAACTGTGTGATTGATAATATCAAATCCCTTCTCTCTCACACACAAACGCAAAAAAGCATCCAGAAAAAAGCTCAAGTCTCTATTTCTTTGCTCATTTGGGCTGCTATAAAATATATAAAGAGCGACTTATAAACTATAGATATTTCTTCATCATGGTTCTGGGATCTAGGAAATCAAAGTTTGGGGCACTGGTAGATTTCTTTTCTAGAGGGCTAATTTCTTGGTTCATACAAGGTGCATTTTGGCAGTGTCCTTACGTGGTGAAAGGGGCAAGTCAATCTCTGGATTCATAAAAGCACTAATTTCATTTATGAGCCATCAGCCCTCATGGCCTCTGCCCTGATGATCTCTGTCTTCATGGGCTAATTACCTCCAAAAGGGCCTACCTCTTTGTACTATCAAGTTGAGGGGTAAGATTCCAACATGTCAATTTGTGTGTGTGTTGGGAGGGGGTTCATTCTGACCACAACTCCCCTTAACAAGATTGGATGGTATTCCTTCATTGGACAGCTGTTTATATTTTCATAGGAAGGCTGATATTTCCATTGTTAAAGGCATTGGCTGGAGCATATGCAATGGGCTCAAGCTGAAAAACGAAACTGTTTTCATGACTTCTGAATAAGTATTCAGTAGGCTTCCTATAGGTGCATGCAAAAGAATCATTTATTTTTGGAAGGAAAATTATATTTGATATTTTGGTGGAATTGTCACTTATAGAAAGATTACATTTTTGTGAAAATTATTTTATGGTTAGTATGCATTTATTTATGTCACACATAGCAGTGGAAGATACTGTTACATTTTCAGTGACAGACCGTATAAATGGTTGAATTGCTGTTTATGCTGCCCCTTTAATGAAGAGATGCAGAGAAGGAAAAGAAAAACCCAGCATGGAGCTGAGTATGTGGCTTAGTGGTGGAGTATTTGCCAAGCATTTATGAGACCACAGGTTCAATCCTCAGTGTCACAAAAGAGATGAAAAAAAAAAAAAAAAAAGTATGAAAGCAGAGAGCTGCTTGGGAAAGTGAAAACAACAAAGGAGGGAGAAAAACTAGGCTTTAGAAAAGCCTAAATAGGGAAAGCTGCATTTTGATAAGATAAAGGGAAGATCAATGACATAGAAGGAGACGGAGAAGCAGTGTGGAGGGAAGGGCAAGGGGAGGTAATGCAGAAACAAGTCTTAAAAATTCATGTGATGTGCATGTATAAATAGACCACAGGGAACTTCACCTGCATGTGCAGCTAGAAAGAACCAATCAAATATAAATAAACATGAGCCAATGGAAGTTTGTAAAAGAGGGAATGAGGGGAGGAGAGGGAGAACAGGATGGAAAAGGAGGAGCATAAAGAGGCATCATGAACTGAAATCAAAGGTCATGCATGTATGTGTTTGTCAGGATGAATCCTACTACTACACGCAATGATAAAGCTCTAATAAAAAGTGTTTGATACCATTCACAATTTAAAAAAAAGCATTACAGGGAAATACTACAAAACAGCCCAGTTCACAGTTGATCATCCCAGGGCAGCATATCAGGTGGCAATTTTCCTGGGATTAACTTGTCAGGACAGATGCCTCTGTATGAATAGTTGTTTTATATGCATTATTTTACCTAAGTACTCAGTTGACTTACCCAGGTCATTTTTAGCACAGTTCTCTTTCATTCCTTGTGACAGTACAGAAAACTAATATGTGACTTGAAGAATACTTAGCTAGATAGAAAGAGTGTAGCAGTAGGATTACATTTCTCTGAGACTGCATTCTCATTTTATCTGGTCCTTGGGGAAAACTACTTTTCAGAATCTCCTGGACACTTCTCTGCTATCAATGAGAAATAACACCTAGCATTTTTTTTTCAATTTCAGTGGAAATAAAAACGGATTAAATATCTTTTAGTTGTACCTGAAAACTTGACATTGATAGAAAGTTTATAATCTGAAACAAAAGAAGTTACATTCTACCAGCGTTAATCTATAATAAATATGGAATACAGAGACATTACCTGGAAGGATAAAGAGTTGGACCATACATTCAAAACTCTTCCCTTTTAAGGTAAGTTTAAAAATTTTAAAAAATTTTATTTGTTGTAATTAGTTGTACATGACAGTGGAATGCATTTATACATTTTGATAGATCATACATACATAGGGTGTAATCTCTCATTTTTCTGATTATACATTTTGCAGGATCACATCAGTCATGCAGTCATACATGTACATGAGAGAACCTTTTAAGGTACTTGAACTAATGTAATTACCAAAAAAATGGATCATAATTTTTCATCTACAGAAAAATTCTAGAAAGTTCTCATCTAAAATTTTTGAAATATCTATAAAACAAAGTGAAATTTGAAATCTGCTTATAGAGTATACCAAAAGGCAGACAGAAAAGAAGTAGTTAATTATCCAAATGATTGTTTTGAGCAGACATGGTTCAAAGGAAACAGTCAGTATGGGTACCGGTTCACCCTTGGGATCTGAGGACATGGCATGCATGTGCCTCTTTAATGGCAGAGACAAATAGCTTTGTGCTACCTCACAAATACCAAAACAAAACAGTGTGGGCCTCTCTGCTTCATTTCCTTACCAAAAGTGTTGTTTAGTAGAGAAGGGGAAATGACTATATAATGAAAAATTGAAATTCTGCAAAGTGGCAAAACCAAGTCAATGCTTTTACTTTTCTTTTTCAAGCAATACAGTGGGTTTCAGATGGGACTGTTTAAGCACCCAGTGACACAGACACACTAATTTTCTCAAGGGTGAAAAACATGGTAGTGAGCTAGTACATTCTGCAACTATCATTGTTGAGTGAACTGCCAATCTTTTTTTTTTAAATTTTTATTTATTTTAATTAGTTATACATGACAGTAGAATGCACGTTGATACATCATATACAATGGAGTATGAGTTCTAATTCTTCCAGTTATACATGATGTAGAATATCACTGGTCATATAGTTATGTGTACGTAACACAAAAGTAGTTTTGTGTGCACATTGAGTAATAATGTCTGTTTCACTGTACTATCCTGCAAATCCCCATACCCGCTCCCCTCCCTTCACTCCCCTCTACCTAATCTGAAATAACTCTATTTTTCCCTAGTCCCCCAACCCATTGTGAATTAGCATCTGCATACCAGAGAAAACATTCAAATTTTGGTTTTTGGAATTGACTTATTTCACTTAGCATGATCTTCTCCAATTCTATCCATTTACCAATAAACACCATAATTTCATTCTTCTCTAAGACTGAGTAATATTCCATCATATGTATATAAACCATATATATCATCATATATACATTTATCACATTTTTTAATGCACTCATCTGTTGAAGGGCACCTAGGTTGGTTTCATAGTTTAGCTATTGTGAATTGAACTGCAATAAACACTGGTATGGCTGTATCACTGTAATAAGCTGATTTTAAGTCCTTTGGGTATGAGTGGAGAAGTTGGATAGCTGCTGTAAGCTCATGTCCCACAAATGACGGAGGCAGGAGACAGGAAGCAACCCTCGGATCACAAGCTTTCCTTTATTCTTCAATGAAGTCCATTTATCAGGCCTGAGAGGGCCCATTTTCTGGGTATGGAGCTGACCCCTGGGTTACCATGGACTCTGGGTTTTATAGTTTCATTGGAAACTGCAGACTTGCAGTTTTGACAGTCAGGGGCTAGCTGTAGAGGTGAGAACTTTATCTTAGGAGGGTAGTTGTAAAAAGGTTGAAACTCATTATTATCTGGGGAGATAGGAGTCTGGATCCCAAGGGAAGAGTACTTGAATCTTGCCCATTATTTTACTTTCTCTGGGATCCATTGTTTCCCAAAGGTTCAATATCTGCTGTGCCTCCTTTTAGGACTAAATTGCAATGGAGGAAGGTCAAAGTTCAGGGCTCAGCATTCGGTATTTGCCTCTTTCCTTCAAGATGTATTGGGGATGTTTGCTTTTGGTGGAGTTGTTGAGGATGAACCTGGGAATGGATGAAAGTTTGCTTTATCCTCTCAGGGCCCATTGGTACTGGGAAAGGGTGCACTGGGAGAGGTTTAATGTTTGGCCAATTTCCCCTCCCTCCTCCTGAGCCACACTGTCCCTCCATTTTTCTTGGGGAGCCGTCTTGTAGAAATACTATTTTCCATAGCCCTTCAGCTGCCACTCTTAAAAGAACCATTTGCATTAAATGTTTATTTTATCAATCATAGTAACTAAATAACAATTCTTGTTAGAAATAGGGCAAGTATTTGCTGCGTAAAGGCTTAACATAATATGAAACCTGATAGTTTAATCCTTATTTGAGTTTTCATTCCCTTTAACGTTTAACTATAAGAAGTTATAGAGAGTAAATAGAAAATACAAATTTGAAGTGTGGAGAACATTTGAAAGAGAACAATTTTAAGGGGCATAGCGTCCAGTAGTGAATCCAAAATGGAACTAAGCTGGATAAGAGATTGTGAGCGATGGAGGAGAGAGGGGTTTGCTGGGAGAAAGCAAGAAATGACATAAGGACTGAAAAGAGATAAGAAGACTGGAGAACTTGGGCCATTTTGTGCAGCAGCCCAGCATGAGGAAGGAGCACGGAGCATCTTTGCCATCAGGAAGACTGATTTAGAGTCCTGGCTGGACAGTGTTCTAGTGGCCTGTGCATGTCACCAGGTGGGGGCCTTTTCCATCTTGTTTTTGGTAACCAGGGTATCCTGCTTTCTGAATCTGGAAACGAAGGGCTTCAGGAAGTGATGGGTTACCAATTTCCCTTCTGTTTAGTTCAGATAATTCAAGTGTCAGAAAAATAATTTTCCTAGGTTCTGATAATATTTGCAGCGGACATTTAAATGAATAATGGTTTTATCTAAGAAGTAAGGTAGCAAAGACATAAGTGTGCAGAATTTATAAGCCACTCACGTGGGGAGGCATGCACTCTGGGATTCAGGAACAATTGCATCTGACCCTGATAACAGAATGGGTTAAATGCACCCAAACCTTTCTCGTTACAACACAATAATGAAAATGTGCTACAGGGGAGATAAATGACTCCCAAGGGAAGGGACAAGAGATATGCTCCTCAGTGAGCTCCAAGTGTTCATTATGAAAGGCAGAGATACCTATCTCTGTGAATCCCTAAAGAAATGCACTGGAGAGTAAAGAAAGTAGGCATGAGATGAGCTCCGGAAACATTTTCATTTCAGTGAGCATCTACTGACAGATAATAAATCTAGGGATCATCATCTTGCACTGTGGGTGTCTTTCTTTCTAGTTAAGCCTGGGAAGAGTGTCTTATGCTTTTTGCATAATTGTTTGGTTCCACCTCACCCTAATGGGGTCTTACAAATTCACAAGAGAGGTGAAAGATAAAGAAAAATGTAATAGTATAAAAAAAATTATTTTTAATGAACCTATTTTCTTCCAATGAAACTCATCCTTGTTTTCTAATTCATCACGCCATATGGAATTGTTTCAATATTCTGAAATATCTTATTATGAAAAAAATCTAATTCTATTTTATTTATCTCTTTATTGAAGATTTCCTGTTATGACAGAAAAATGTTATACATACGATCATTTTCAAAAGAGAGAATGGAAGATCTTATGAATCTATAGAGAAAATAATGATGTCACTTTGAATGCAAAGACTTGATAGCCAAAGCCTGCTTAGAGACACATTAAAGACTTGTTTTGGTGAGTGTGTGGTAATAAAAGGTACTTTGGCTTAAATTCATCTTTTACACTTAGGCAATTTATAAATAGAGCATTAACATCAATATCTTAACTTCTTAATAAATGTATTGTATTTGCTTCCCTTTCCTTAAAGGATTATAAAAATCTTTATAGTAATTTGATTACATTTAATACAATTAATGTTCATTTTTCAAATGGCGATGCTCATAAATTAATGTGACTATATATTAAAGAAGCACCATAATTGTAACAACAGTTGATTGGATATTTTATAAATAGGATTTAACTTTGACCTACCAAAGAATGTTCATATATACATGAAATTCTCATCAATCTCATTATATAACAAGAGCATCCCAAAATTAACCAACATGATTACATATTACATGTACACAGCAGCACAGTGCTGGCAATGGGAGTGTCTCCAAATATGTTTAGATAATCTCCAAAGGAGCTGTTTCTTCTCAACTACAACATAAAAATATTTGTTTGTTTTGGTGCTGGGGATATGGGCCCTCATGCACACTAGGCAACCAGTCTATGACTTAGCTAAACCTCCAGCCCAAACTGTTTTTTACACTAATAGTGGTAGTTCAGGTTGATTAGTTCTAGCAATCAAAATATATAATAACAGAAATATTGAAGTAAGTATTTGAAAAGCCTGAAAGCATTTTATCTGTTCAAACTGGGTGTGTATTTCATAAATTTGATGTCAATATAAAGTTTGATTGCTCATTGTCACACACCATTATGTATATATTTTAATTTGTTTCTATTATATTGAGCATAATTATAAAAAGCTTACAACTGATTCCACTTGTGGACATTTCCCAGGACTTCAATACAAATGCTTGCCTTTTTTTTAAACAACATGGTAAGCAACATGGTTGCTTTATTAGCTAAAAAGGGTCAGGTCATAGGTTTGAATGATTTACTAAGCAGATTGTTCACGCTAATTAAATTTAAATGTGGCAAAGCATCTGCTATCCTTACTAGTTAACTCAGTGCTTGTTTATATGTTTCACATTAACTATCGGCAATGCCACATTATTTCAAACATGATCCAAAAGTTTGCAAACCTTTGTTCAATTGGCTTGAACATCCAATTTAGTTTTGACAGTCTTACCTATTCTAAATTGGAAATGATGTCATGAAATGTTTATGCACTTAGTTTTATATCCCCTCCCAATTTTCATTTAATATATCTAAGATCAAAATCAAGGTTAAAGAAATTTAGTGAATATTGCTAGAGTCTTGAATTATTTCTGGTTATCTTAAACAATATTTTACCCTGCCATAGTGATTTGTTTATTTAAAAGATAAACTACTTTCTTCACTTATTCTTTCATTTATCTAAAAAATTCTGACTGGATGCACGTGTCAGCAACTTGTTTAGGTAATGGGAACAGACATATATTACAACACATTTTTGGATTTTGAGAACTGTAAGAGGGAACATGATTCATAAGAAGAAAATACACAAGCTATACAGGAAGAAAGAGAATGGAATACACAGAAAACTGTGAGGCCGTGTAGAATACACGTATCATAGAGTTTTGTGAAGAAAAAAAGGAGGGAATGGAACACTGTGTGATATTACCAAAATTAACTCAAGTTTGTTTCCCCATAAGCTGCTAAACTTTGGCTCCCAAAATTGAACAAGTAGAACAAGCCCCCGCCAACCTGCCCTGTACCACCCCGCCCCACGCCAAAACCAACCCTTTTTCAAGAATGTACTATCCCCAGAGAAAAACTTTTCTCAATTATCTGATCACACCACCCATCCATTCCACTTCTCCAGCCTGGATCATTCAGACCTCTTTATCCTGTCTTACCACAGAGAGTTCTTTCTGCCTGACCTTTGACATACTGACAGATCTTAATGATCAGAGTGTTCTCTTCAGTCCAATAACTCCCTCTGCTGAGTAAGGTAGTCCCTTTAACTCAAGGCAATCATCTTTTTGGAAAAAAATCTCTCCTTACTGAAGTATGGATTTGTTTGGCATTTGACAGGCTAACTCTTCAGTCTCACTGCCGTTGGTAGTGGGACCACGCAGGTACAACCTGCCTCTGCCACTCCTGGGAGACGTGGTTACAAAGCAATATGATTAATATCATTTCAGCTAAGCAAATTGAAAGCTGTCGTAATTCACTCCTACAGTGTAGGGGGAGAAGAGTGTTAAAACAATTTAAGAAAGATACACAGACAGTGAAACCAAAAACCTAAACATGGGAAGAATTTTAGTTCTTGCATTGATGTACTGGATTTTATTTTTGTAATATACTACTCCCCCTTTTAATAATTTTGCAATTTACTCTCCAAAGTATGACAAGTGCAAAGGGACATTTTAAAAAAGAAGCATAATTTCCTTACCTTATTGTATATTTAAGCTTTATAAATACAAACATTTAAAATTATTTAGATTTCTCTTCAAAATAACAAAAATGGGAAAATATGGAATTGATCTAAAATCACCCTTTATTTGATGTATATTAGGGGAAATTATGCTATTGTCCTTGCTGTTCAAAAGCCACACTAAAATATTCATAGTTGTAAAAGAACTAGGACATATAACCTTTGGATATATAAAGTCTGCACAGATGTAGTGATATCAGATAATCTAATGTGATACTAATAGAAAATGCAATAAAAGTCAGCAACATGAATAAGAAATCTTAGAGTATAATTGTGTAGACCATTAAGCTGAGAAGTGTATAGATATAAACCTAACATTTGAATTAAATATGTATAGAAATGATCACATTTTTGACAGGATATAAACACTTTAAATTAGAATTCAAAGAATTATAACTCCAGTATAACAAAGTTTGAGATTACAAACATAAGGAGAATATGGTTCATTTATTATTTCTTAATTTAAATTTATTCTATTCAGGTTGGCAAGTACTTCATTATATAACAGAAAAAGAATCATTTTACAGAATTAGAAAATATCAAACAAAATAATATCTACGTGAGCAGTAAAGGTAAATAAGATGGCAAAAGACATATTTGGCACAGTTACATCAAAATAAAACATCTCAACTTTATATTGTAAAAAGCCGTTCAGATTTGGTGTTAAAGTTACTAATATTCATTCCACATGAAACACTTAGCTAACACAAAATAAACAAAATACTAGAAGTGGTGATCAATCATATATAATTTAAAAGTGAGACAAATGATTAACAAAATGGTCAGAAAATATAAACTAATTTTATTCATACCAAAAACATTAAACAGGGCAAAAGACTTTCGATTTTACCTGCAAGTCATAGGTACTACTTAAGTGACAAATGCATGTATTTATAGCACAAATATGTGTAACACCAAAGGTATAAATCAGAAAACTTTCTAATTGTCAGGAAGAATTGTTAATGGCAAATGACCTAATATTATGTTTTATGGCACACATCATAATAAACTCTAGAATACAACCTGGACAAGCTGTTTTCTAGACAGAACTGCAACAAAAATAGAATTGTAAAGTAAATTGCATAGTATAAAGATAAATTAAAAATATATTGATTTGTTAAGAAAGGAACCAAAAGCACAAGACTATGCATAAAATAGCATAGTTAATAAAAATATAATAAATATTATGAACTGAAATTCTCTGAAGAATCTGCATCTCTGTAGCTGCATCTCTGTTAAAGACTTTGGATGAGTAGAACATAATGACTATGGAGAAATGGAATGTTGAGAAAAGTCAGAATTAGCTTGGGCTCTATTTTTGCTATAAGTTTTTTAGGCACTAGGGATTGAACCCAGGGTCTTGTATACACTAGGCAAATAATCTACCACTGAACCACATCCTTGTACTGTGAGTCATATTCCAAATCCATAGCTTAGGATCTTTAGGCCTTTTGATAGACAATCACCTTAACTTTTGTAACTGATCTAAAGTTCTTCTGTTAGCTAACTTTTTCAGAATGCATCACTAACCTAGCAGATCTCTAGCCTCTGCCAACCCCAAGCTAAGTATATGATAAATGTAAAACCCCTAAAAGAGATTTTCTCACCTTGCTATATATAGCCCACCCATCTACCTGGTATTTCCACCTCTGTAATTGTAAATGCACTGATTTATGATGACTTTCTTTTGTTCTGTGACTGTAAAGATTCATGTAGTCTCTTCCATGGTGAAACATGTTATTCAGGGTATCTGGAATCTGTATTCCTAGGCCATGCTCACTCATATTTTGCTCAGAAAATATATAATTTTCTTATTTCCTTCAAAGCAGGGTTGTTATTTTATGTCAACAATATTATTAAATCTTCTTTAAATTAGGTTTAAGAATTATTCATAGGATAGCTTTTATATTTATATATATATAATTTTTTTTCAAATAATTGTTAAAAGGTTGGGTAACCAAATTCATATGTGGTTCTGGTATGTATCAGATTTTTAAATATTGACATAGGTTCTATAAAATTTTTTTAAAAAGTAATAATAAAGTAAGTTCTCTGTTGTTAGTAGATATAAAAATTCCAAGAATATTATGTGGTTGCACTGATTTGAACATTTGTATTTCCCCAGAATTCATATGTTGAAAACTTACACACCAATATGTTGATGTTAGGAGGTTGGACTTTCATGAAGGGTTTAGCCCTCATAAATGGGACTAATGTCTTTATTAAAAGGATCATAAAGCACTATTTTGCTCTTTCATTCTACCATGCAAAGACATAATAAAAAATCATCAGTCTGCAACCAGGAAGAGGTCCCCAAGAGTACCTGACTTTTTTGGCAGTTTGACCTTAGGCTTCCAGCCTCCAGAATGGTGAGAAATAATTTCCTTTTGTTTCTAAGGCATAGCACTATACTATTGTGTGATAGTAGCTAGAATTAAGGTAAAGAGTGGACTCAATGATTAATATGCCATAATCACTTGAAGTTTAGCTAACAAAAGTAGTTAGTGTATATTAACACCATAATGCATAGAGAAAATAAACTTTAAATATCATTAGGAATTGTATTGAAATGTAATTGGTACTCAAATGTCTATATATATTCTGATAGTGAGTAAGAGTAGCAAAGTTTTTAGAAAAAGACCAGGTAAAGATAAAAATCAAAACATATATTATTTTGTCTTGGCAGGGATTTTCACTTATTTGTTTTCATTATTGCTCAATTTGAATGATTTATACGACACTCATGTCAGTTATATGTGAACTGTTAATGAGAGGTAGGGTGAGACAATGACCAGGAGCTCTACTGCCTATTGCACGTAACAAGATGCTAATAAACAGTGCCAGGGCTCTGGTCAGACAATTTTTACTAAAAGTTAATTGTTAGGGGGCTGGGGATATAACTCAGTTGGTAGAGTGCTTGCCTTGCATGCACAAGGCCCTGGGTTCAATCCCCAGCACGCCCCCCGCCCAAAAAAAAAAGTTAATTGTCAGGGGGTATTTTTGTGCTTCTGTTGATCCTCATTTAAAAGTAATTATACTCGATTGCCTACAATGTTATTTTTAGTAGTAAAACTGCTGATTCTTGAGAGCAAGGTCTGTTCTTCCTATGATTTCACAAAGTCAGATTCTAGAAAATTAGTATATGTTCTTGTCTTCTCTCAAACTAGTGACCTTATTGATTAGGTCTGCTAGTATCGTTATTTCAAAAATGTATATTAATATTGTTATTTTAAAAAAGTCCTATTTGTCTTCTGTCCTTTAGTATAATTCACAGATAATTCCTAAGTCATGATATCTATTAGGTTGACTCCTCCTTTTCCTAAAGTCTAAACAATAAGAAAACATACAACACCAAAAACAAAGAAAAACAAAGTGACTTTTGAGTAGTAAACATTTCTACTTCACTATGGATTTCCATCTTATCTTTTTTATGATTGGAATTAGACAAAAGAGAAGCAAATTGTTTGATGGACAGCAATCAAAATGTTAAATACTATTTTCTTTTCCTGAGAAAATTATATCATAGATTTTACAGGGAGAATTTTTAAGACTCCAATTTATAATGATTTTTGATCTAATTAACTACTAAATAAAACTAAATGAACAAAAGAAAGAATGAATGTATAAATAAATTTTATTTCCCATGATCACTCAAAATATTTATTATATTGCTGAGATGCCACAGATAGAATTGTGTCCCCCAAATTCATACATTGAAGCCTTCACCGCCAATATTACTGTATTTAAAGATAGGGCTTCTAAGAGTTATAAGTATGTGGTTCTAATCTGATAGAATTATTAACTTTAAAGGTTGGGGAAGAGAGAGAGATACCTTTCTCCCTCCATGCTCATGAACCAAGAGGACCCTCTGAAGAGCCAGAGAGGGAACTCACCAGAACCCAAAGCTGTTACATTCCTATCTTAGGCTTCCAGCCTTCAGAAGTGTGAAAAACTAAATTTTAGTTGTATACGTCACCCAATCTATGGTTATTTGTTGGCCTGAGTGAACTAAGATAAAAAAATGTTAGCAAAGCATTTTCACTTTTATTCAACTGTAATATGGAGACATACAAACTATAAAGAGTATTTCTAAAGAGATGAAACTTGAATTCCAATGTAAATAAAGGAAACCAAACTAGTGAGGTTGTAGTTTTCAAGAAATGTGTGATATGTAAATATCAATAGCTATTTGGAAACTTGTTGACTCATGCTTATAGAACTTACATGGGAAATAAATAAATTCAGTCCCTCAAAATTGTATAATGAGGACCAAAAAAATCATAGATCATACCTACTGCATGCAAAGTATGATACAAGTTTTTCTGATAAATATGCCTTGTAAATCATGCATAAAAATGGCATAAATGGTCTTTATTCTTCATTCTGTTATGTGTTGTATGACTTGTATTGATTTGCATATGTTGAACTGTTACATAATCTCCAGGATAAATCTCACTTGATCATTGTGTATTATCTTTTCTGTGTTGAGTTGGATCTAATCTGCAATAATTTTGTTGAGAGTTTTGCATCTATATTTATTAGGGATGCAATAGTTTTATTTTTGTTGTTGTGTCTTTGGCTTTGGTATCAAGATAATGTTGGCTTCATAGAATGAGTTGTAAAGGGTCTTCATCTTTCAACTGGAACAACTGATATTGGTACTTATTTAAAGGTTTGGTAAAATTCAGCATCATCTCTGTACAAATTTTCATTTTGAGTGTGTTCTATCTCACATAAATCCAGCTCTTCCTGTTCCTTTTCATGTGTGATTACATGGTGTGCCCTTTTTATCCCTTGCCTTTCAACCTGTGAGCATCATTATTAGTAAAGTGAATTTCCCACATGTAGTACATCACTGGGTCTAGTTTATTTTTATGTTTTTAATCTATTCAGCCAGTTTGTATCTTCTGATTATAGAACTTAATTTATTCACTTTCAATGCTATGATTGACAAAGGTATACTGCTCTTGTTTTTCTTGTTTTCTGATTATTTGTTTTTTAGTGTCCTTTGTGCTTTGCTTCTTCTCTTGCTCATGTTTGTGGTTTGGTGGTTCTCTGTATTAATGTGATTCATTCTCTTTCTCTTTTGTATGTCTGCTCTCCTAAGGAGTCTCTTGCTTATGTGATTTCCTGATGGTAGTTATTATTTTGCTGCTAGTGTAGGATTTCTTTAAACCTGTCTGTGTGTTCAGTCTAGTGGTATAAATTCTCTCATTTTTTGCTTATCTTGAAAGTCGGAAAAAAAGGAGATGGTGAAAATAGAGTACATTGGAGAGGAGGGTATTATTGCATTGAGTAGAATATTATTGAAAAAATACATATAATAGAAAAGCATTATTGGACACTGTCTGACTGTTGTTCAAAAATCAAATATATAGCCCATATTATTGTTGCTTTCAGAGAAAAATGAAACCATATCACTTTTTCTCAGGGAAGAGAATTATACTATACTGATTTAAGGGATTTGTTTATTTCATTTTAAGTAACTCAGTGATAAAATCAAAGAATAATCCTTTTTTCTAATTTTCTCAAATGAGAAATCCTTTTTTCTAATTTTCTGATGACCTCAAAATCCCAAGTTCACTGTTTCTACTCCTTTAAATTACAGTAGTTTTGGAGTGATGAGCTCAGGGAAGGTATTTCTTTTTTTTTTTTACCTCATATGAACAATTAAATCCTTCTTAGTTGTCTCAAATTTGTGTTCCCATTTTGACTTTTCAGTTTACTTATTAACAATCCTTTTGGTTCCCATAAATATATTATTGTTTCACAGCTTTTCTTTCAGTTATTTGCCATCTTTCCATTTCAAAATCCAAGTCCAATGTTCACACTACATTGATCCTGATCATAAGTGATATCCAGTATTAGAGAAATTATGATAACAAGAACCTAAGAAATAAGAATCTTCTGTGGTATTTCTAAGGAGCATTTACTGACTTAATATCATGCCAGAAATGCAAAATCACTTAAATTGTTAAAATAAAAGTTGATAATTTTTCTTTTCCCCGTTAAGCTTCATGCACATTGGTAGTTGATGATTGGAATGTAGGCAGGAACTCACACGCAGCAGGGCTGATGAATAAATGCTATTCCAGGTGCGGGTATAAAGCCAGTAGTGACTAAGTATCCATCATGTGCATGCTTATTATTTTTGCCAGAAAAGGCAGGGAGGTGGCTGTAGGATCTGCCTCTCCACATGGTTCTTATACTCCTTGCCTTAGCCCAGAAATCATGTTTTCATTTTTTACTTTTTAATTAGTGCATTAGAGTTATACATAATGTTGGGGTTCATTTTGACATAATCACACAAGCATGGAATATAATCTGCTCCTCTTCAGTCCCCGGCCCTTCTCTTTTCCCTGCCCTTCCCCTTCCCCCTGTTCCCCTTACTCTACTCTATTGACCTTCTTTCTATTTTTAGCGGTTTAAATTAGTGATTTATAGGTATGCATTCAGATGAAATTGGCCAAACTATGCTGTGTAAACCATATTTTTTTCTAGACATGAAAATCTTTAAAACCTACCAATGTTTTTCTTGCCTTATATTTCTAGTCTACATTTCTTTAGCATGTTTCCCATTTTGTTTTTGTTCTGTTTTGTTTCAGGTCTTTGTGAGATATGTGAGACGTGTTTTTCTTCAAACACCTAAAGATTAATCCATATTTGAGAACTTTTTTTTGTTTATTCTGGTTATATGTAGACAGATACTTTTTATTCTAACTCTAGGGTTAGAATCCCCTATTACTTTATGAAGAAGGTAATTGTCAGCGAGACAGCAACTCACCTCATTGTAGAAGCTCCACAAAAGTAGCAAGTTACCCTCCACCTGGATTTGCTTTGCTAGCTCAGTTTCTCAACTGACAACTAAATCCATGTAACTTTTGGGAGTCAGCTGCTGTGTGGCATGTGCATTGTAAGGTATTTACCAGTGTCCTTGGCATCTGCTTACTAGATGTTGGTAGCATCCCCACCCCTCCAATGTTAATGGTTGTGTTTCTGGACATTCCCCATTGCTTTTATTATGGTCATGCTCAAACCATGTCTCCGTGTCAAATTGATTGAACTATCTTTTCCTCAATAAGGATCCTCTATTAGGACACTGATTTTCAACATCCAGTCTCTATCCTTGGGATAATTTTTCATTATTCCTAAAAAACTGGTGTGTGTGTGTGTGTGTGTGTGTGTGTTTATGTTTGATACATACTGGTTTGTGTCTTTTATTTTTTATTTTATTTTATGTTTTTGCTTTGATTTTGGTTTTGTTTTATTTGAGGTTTGGTATAAAAGTTGAAGACATTAAAGAAGAAGTAGAGATGATACGAAGTCAGGAAATTCTCATTTAAAACTCCACTATGTGCTTGATTCCATTTTCAGTATTTCATGTATACTAAAGCTAATCGATTCAAACAGCTAGACCATTGTTAATGAAGGTAATAAATAGGTTTAAAGTACTGTTTTAGCTCTGAGCACATTAAATAATTGCAGAAAAAGTCACAGTAAGTGTGCCTTGTTATTCATTAACCAAATCTCTCTTACATCGCGCGCATCCACACATGCACCCACATACACATACAATGAGTACCTCAAGCATAAGCCTAGAGAAATAGGCCCAGTTATTAAAATAAGACTGAATCTTGTCAATGGAAGCTTCTATTCTCAAACAATGCTCAATTATATCTGCTAACACCATTCCCATTCATTCACTTGCCATTTATTTCTGACTGGGCTATCCAATATCCTCTTGCATCTACTAGGATTTAAATAAGAAAATAGAACAGTTACTGGATCCAGCACAAATAGTTTTAACAGAGGAAAATATAGGCACATACGCACATGTAACCTTTAATCGAGCAAGGATTTTAAAGCCTTCAATGAGGACATATGCAGCTGGCAGCACTATAGATTCTGAAAATCTCTCCCTGAAGGGGCTAAGAAAAACATATGTCTCAGCATTGGCTCTTCACTCTCTTGGCTTGTGATATTAACATGCATGACTCTGATGATATTTGCTAAGTCCATGAATTTATCCCCACACAATGTATTTGCTCATGATTTGGTCCACAATCACCTCCTTGGCATGCCAGTCTGTTAACTCTTTTACCTTCTGAATCTTCAGTGAATGTCTCTTAATGACATAGTCTAAACAGGATGCAAATAAGAAGTAGTTCTGGGAAATAAAATCACTTTCCAATGAGATAAATAGAATTTAGAAGGGTGTGGTGAGGTTGGATTTATGACAGAGTGTATAATAAAACTGTACTTATTGTCAGATCATAATCCTTCAATTTTAAGCCTGCAAATAAAAATAGAGATAAGTTTTCTTTCTGATTTACCTGAAACACTAGCTCTTAATCAGGGAAAGATTACAACCAAATGCTTATAAACCATTGCTGTTTTAGTATATTTAGATAATGTTCATTCTTTTGCTAACTGAATCTAAATCCTATTTAGAATTAAATACTAAACTATAGGTTTTCTAGAATGAATTCACCCTGAAATCATAGTCTGAGACAAGAGTGTTTCTGCATATATTATATTTGAAAAGTATTCCCAAAAGCTTTGATAGAGACAGAAAAATAAAAAGAGTTGATTAATCAGATATAATTAAGCCAGTTATCACTGTGGACAGCTGGGATTCGATCCCCCGAGGACATTCTGAAGAATCACATAGAAAGCTCTCTGGAATCACTCCTCTGGAGGACAGAAAACTGGGGCATTTATTTACTGACTCCTGATGAAGAAAACAGAGAGGAGAGGTCACTTGAATTAAAAGTTTATTCAGGACAAACATGGGGGGGGGGGGGGACCGGGAGAAACTGGGAACAGTCTTCCATTTACAGCCTGGGGTGTATATAGGGGCATAAAGAGTGGGGGAATTTCTAGGGGGTTGTCAAAGGGTCCTTCTGGTTGTCACCTCCATTCTTTGAGGTAGTCACTGTTTCATGTCAAACCAGGTGTTCTCAAGATTCCAGTCTCAGATAACAATTTCCTTTTTTCAAATGATAAAATATTGTTTGGAATTTCTTTGCATGATGACAGCAATAAAAGAATTAATAAAATTCAAAGTGATGTTCCCTGAGTAGGACTTACATAAGGTACATCTCTTTGGTATAAGAATCTTCTTAAAATATGAAAATATTTTAAAAATATATGTGCTTCAATGCTTCCCAGCACAACATGAGAAAAATGATTCCTGAATCTTGAACATTGACAGGAACTCAGACTACTAAGTGACCAGGGAGGCAAATCAGAAGGGGCAGCATGGTGACTATGGCCAGTGAATTCAATAACCTCAAAACATCAACATTCATGCAGTTCTCAGGAACACAGTTTCTTTCAAAGGAATGGCAAAGGATTGACTTCTAGTTCTGATGAGATTGGTAACCCAGGTTACCATACCACTGCTTTTTAAGAACGAATGTGTATGCTCCCTCCTCTTGACGTTTCCGGTGTCCTCCTGATCCATCTATGAACACATCGCCCCTCACCTTTAAGTCTTTTTTTTTTTTAAATACCTCTGTATCATCTACTTGATTTCTATAAACATATCAGTTTCTGAAGCAGAAAAGAGTAAGAATCTTAAATCTTGCAAGATCAGAGGTCACATCTCCTGGAGGCACTTGAGAACCAGTAGAGGTGAAGGAGGATGAGGGGGTTAAGCCTCATTAAGAAATAGCAACCGGGCAGAGAAGTCCACGCATGTGAGAGCTCATTCTAGGGTGAGTGACCGTGGTACTTGTAACCTAACCTGGATTCATTTTAAATTGAACTTCAGTGATTTTTGAGGCCTCTGGGAAAGTCTACCATTGATTAAGAGCAGCCTAAGTACTACTTGCTTGATACTATACTTCATTTCTCATCCTCAGCTCTGTCTTAGCATAGGAAATCTGAGCATTGCCTGGGACAGATAGGAAGGTATTTCCATCTTTCATTTATAATACTGACTTTATTCTCTGTGGCCTACATTAAAAGCTTCTCTTATGATTTTTGCCCCTCTAAGGTAGCCACAATTCCCAAATGGGCTTCCAATAATTCATAAAAAGAAATGGTATATATATATATATAGAATATATTTCCATATTACATTATTATTGGTTTAAACATCTATTATCAATTATAGTAAAAGAAATATTGTTATGCCTTTGAGATCCTGACATAACAAAATTTATAGTTTATTAAATGAATAATACTTATGAATTTATATGACAATAGAATTAATCATACATAAATTGAAGACTTCAAAGTATGCTTCCCCAAAACACAGGCTTTAACAGAAAATCCAGTTTTCACATGATGTCTTTGAACAATCCAAATGTAAGGTTTTATAACAGATGAGTAGAAAATTAGAGCCCACAGACATGTCTGATTCTAACAAATATTTTTTCTCTGCCCATAGCTAGTAAATTGACTTAGGCTACAGGAAGAAAGAATACTGAAAGCAATAAGAGAAAAGGAACATTTCCAGAAATGGTTCTAAAAATCGCCAGTCATAATCAAATCAAATGTCAGCATCCTCCGTGACACGGGCTGGAAGTTGCACACATTCTTACCATTTCCTTCCTTAATGTACAATTTCTGATCATGTTCAATACTAAAAATGCCTAAATAAAGAATCTGTGATAGGCAATCAAAATATGGCTCTAAATCCTTGCCAAACATTCATGAATGAAATATGAATGCATATTTTAAACAATTGGCTGAAAAGCAGTGTTGGCTGAAATGCCTTAGTAAATACATTTCTGCTGTCTTTTTAAATTAAATATGCAACGCTTGTTTCTTTTGGCCTTCCCTTTTCTTTATTATTGGCCATTTTGTGACATTTTCCAAACAGTTTATCGAAGAGTAGAGACCTTCTCTGCCCTTTATAAGACAATTGCAAAGAAATATTTATATATTCAGCCCTGAATACATGATTTGAAATTAATG
Organism: Glaucomys volans; assembly: GCA_020662805.1. Lineage (NCBI taxonomy): Eukaryota > Metazoa > Chordata > Mammalia > Rodentia > Sciuridae > Glaucomys > Glaucomys volans. The sequence goes on along the minus strand of JAJEJO010002274.1, from coordinate 294,761 downwards.
AAATTAATTCTAAAAAATCAGTAATTATAAGTCCCTGAAACTAATCTAATTTGATTTGGGAGTTTACTATTATAGACTTCTAAAGTACCCTTTTGAGCTACCCTCATCCCCACTGTCACTCATAGTTTTTCTTAAATATGTGATGCAGTATCAATATTCTTAAAATGTATGATTTCAATACAAATGTCTTATGTCATTTGAGGTTTGTATGTCACTGATGCAAGGTACTATCTTTGTTTCAAAAAGTCAAAATGTATGACAATCACCTCCAGTGTATCCTTTTTTTTTTTTTTTTTTAATTAGGAGAGGAATATTTAGCATGATATCTTCCTTTTTAACAAGCTTTAGTGGGGACATAAACAGTATTGTATTGTTATGCAGACCTCTAGAATTTAGCATTCTTGCAAAACTGAAACTTAAAATCTGTTGATAGTTACTTCACATTTCCCCTTCACCTAGAACCCAGTAAGGACCATGTACTCTGTTTCTAGGAGTCTGACTACTCTGGTGAAATACAAGTGAAATTCTGCTGCAGTTTTTTTTTTTTTTTAGTTGTCTCTTTTTTTGTTTGTGTGTGTGTGTGTGTGTGTGTGTGTTTCTTTTATTACTGGCTTAATTCATGACTGGCTTAACCATGACTGAATAGTATACAATATCATATGTTCTTTATCTAGTTATTCGTTGATGGACATATAGGTTGTTTCCACATCTTGGCTACTGTGAATAATGCTGCAACAAACATGGGAATGTAGATATCAGATACTGATTTCAATCATTTTAGATATACCTAGAGGTGGAACTGGTGGATTAATGATAATTTCGTTTTTAATTTATGAGAAACCTCCGTATTGTCCTCCTGACATAGAGAGGCTACTTCACCCTTTTACATTTCCACCTACAGTGTATACAACTTGTATCTTCTCAACATCCTTATTAACTGTTTTTGTTAAATGTAAAGGTCGTCTTAACAGGTTTGAGGTTATAGCTCACTATGTTTTCAATTTGCTTTTCTTTGATGACTAGTGGTATATAACATATTTCCAACCTTTCGGACATTTTCATGTCTTCAGAGGACAAATGTCTATTCAAGGTCTTTGCCTATTTTTTAATTGTTTTTTTGTTGTTGAGTTGCAACAATATTTCATATATTTTGGATATTAATCCCTCATCATATGTATGGCTTGTATGCATTTTCTTCCATCATATAGATGGCACTTCACTTCTCTGAATTATTTCCTATGCTATGCAGAAGGTTTATAGTTTCAGATAGTCCCCCTTGCCTATATTTCTTTTTTTTTTTTTGTCACTTGATCTTTCATTGACACACACATTAAAACATTGCTACAACCAATGTCATAAATCATTCATCTTCTCAGTTTCAGGTCCTATATTGCAGTTTTTAATCAATTTTCAATGGAATTTTATATGGTATAAAAGTTCACTTTTATTTCTTTGTAAATGGGTATCTGTTTTTTCCAAGTGCCACTGGTTGAGGGCACCGTCTTTTCCTCATTGTGCTCTTGGCATCCTTGTTGAAGATTAAACAACCATAATTGGATAGGTTCACTGTGTAGCTCTCTACTGTCTTTCACTGCTCTGTACTTGATTTCATGCTAGTCTAATATAATTTAGATTACTGTGGCTTTCTAATATGTTTTTAACTCACAAATCGTGATGTGCCAGCTTCTCAAGATTGATTTGGTCATTCTGGATCTTTTATGGTTTTTAGAATTTGTTTTTCTTATTTCTTATAAAACCACCATTGGAATTTCAATAGGTATTGCATTGAATCTATAGCTAACTTTGGGGTAGTCTGAACAATTTAGCACTATTAAATCTTTGAATCCCTGAACATGGATTGTTTTTCTGTTTATTCATAGTTTATTCACTTATTTTGCCAATGTATTGAAGTTTTCAATGTACAAGTCTTTCACCTCCTTCATTAAAATTTTTTACAAAGCATATTATTATTTTTTTGAGGCTCTCCTAGATGATATTTTTTCATTAATTTCCTTTTCAGATAGTTCACCCCTATTGTATAGAAAATCAACTAATATTGAATGCTAATTTTGTGTTCTGCAACTTCACTGAATTCTTTGATTCACTCTTATAGGCATTTCTGTGTGTATGTTACTTGGTATATTGATTGTTCAATTTCCATTTGTTTCTTAAATGTCCATTTTTTTATTCTGTTATAGATTTTTAGTTTCATTACATTGTGATAAAAAAATTGGTAGGATTTTACTCTTCTTAAATTTGTTAAGATATGTCTTATGAACTAATAGTGACATATTCTGGAAAGTGTGTTCTGTGTGCTTGAGAAGCATGTGTTCTGCTGTTGGTAGAATCTCCTCAGTATACCTGTTAGTTTCGTTTGGGCTATGATGCTGTTCAAATGTGCTGTTCTGTATTGATTTTCTGTCTTGTTCAATTCATTAATGAAAAATCTACTCATCATTGAGGTCTCCAACTGTTATTACACTGCCGTCAGTTTCTCTCTTCAGTTCTATCAATAGATGCTTTATAAAATTTTTGTGGTTTGATGATAGTGCATATATATATTTATCATTTTTACATTTTCCTGGTGAATTCCTTCTTTTATAATTGCATAATGACCTTTTTGTCTCTTGTGACAGTTTTTGACTTATAGTTTGTCTGATGTGAACATGACCACTTCCTTTCTCTTTTGGTTGACATTTACATAGAATAAAGAATATGATTTTACATCCCATCACTTTCAGTCTATATGTTTTCTTAAATCTATGGTAGACAGCATATATTTGGACCCTCTTAAAATCCAGTCACTGCATGATGATGCATAATGCAGGGTGGAAGGGAGGCAAGAATGGAGGAAGGATAGATAGCATAGAGGGAAGGGAGGGGTGAGGTTAGGGTGGGGAGCAAGAATAATAACAGAATGAGACAGACATCATTGCCCTGTGTACATGTATGAATGCACAGATAGTGTGACTCTACTTTGTGTACAACCAGAGAAACAAGAGCTGTACTCCATTTGTGTACAATGAATCAAAATAAATAAATTAAAAACAAATCCAGTCACTGTGTTTTTGATTGAAGAGGTTAATCCATTCACTAAACTCAGTTAGGAAGGACTTACTGTTGCCATTTTGTTAATTGCATTCTGTCTTATTCATTTTTATTGCTCTTTTCCTTTCCTGCTATATTCCTTTGTGATTTCTTGGGTTTTATAGTAATATGCTTCTTTGTTTCTTTCCTTTTGTGTATCGTCTGTATTTTCTTTGTGTGCACATAATTTCACACTTGTATCCTTTAATAATTTAAAAGACAAATAATCCATTACTACAGATGTAAGAGTTTAAAAAATCATGCACTCATGAGGATTCCTATAGATTTATAGTAACTATTAACCAAAGAATTGTTTTTGATATTATTTTCCCTTTAGAGCTCATAAATTTGGTGGATAGATTTTTTTCAGATTAAATGTTGTTATGCTTAAATAAAGGAAACAATACATCTGACTTCAGGTCCCTTTGGAAAACAACCCTACTATAAACTATGTGTGCAATTTTTTTACTTTATTTATTTGTTTTTTGATATGATGTTTTTAATTTTTTTCAATACAATGTAGTTCATTACTATTTCTTCCTCTATTAGCCTAGTGCTTTTTTAAATTTTTTTTTAATTTTTATAGACTGCATTTTGATTCACTGTACACAAATGGGGAACATCTTTTCATTTCTATGGTTGTGTATGATGTAGATTCATACCATTCATGTAATTATACATGTTCATAGGGTAATGATGTCTGTCTTGGTGTGGATATGAGGAAAAAAGCACACTTGTACATTGCTGGTGGAGTTGCAAATTGGAATTGAAATTGCAATTGCAGCCACTCTGGAAAGCAGTGCGGAGATTCCTCAGAAAACTTGGAATGGACCCACCTTTTGACCCAGTTATCCCACTCCTTGGTTTATACCCAGAAGACTTAAAATTAGCATACTACAGTAACACAGCCACATCAATGTTTATAGCAGCTCATTTCACAATAGTTAGATTGTGGAACTAATCTAGATACCCTTCAATAGACAAATGGATAAAGAAGATGTGGTATATATATACAATGGAATATTATTCAGTCATAAAGAAGAATAATATTATGGCATGTGCAGATAAATGAATGGAATTGGAGAATATCATGATAAGTGAAATAAGTGAAGCCCAAAACATCGAAGGGTGAATGTTTTCTCTGATAAGTGGATGATGAGATTAAATTGGGTTGGGGGGGCAGGGGGTGACAGCAGAATGTAGGAACTTTAGATTACATAGAGGGAAATGAGAGGGAAGGATATGATAAATGGTGGAATGAGACATTGTTATTGTTTAGAAAATTCTGACTGAGTGAGTAATATTAAAAATCCATTATAATAAAAAATGCACTTCCATTGATTCTTTTCATTGACAAATTATATCAATTCTGACAAAACCAAGAAAGTAGAACAATCCATCTTTCTTTGTAATTTTGTAACACACTTAGTGGTTTATAGAATCTAGGGTCAAACTATCTCTAAATTGATTATTGGCTGTTTTCTCCCTTTAAAAATCATTTTATCAAATATTTGCTTCTCCTTGCTCCTCATCAACAATTCTGTTGTTGTCTTATGACCATGTTGCTATATAAAAGCCATATAATATTATAGAAACTGTTAGACATTTAATTCTTAATGATTTACAAATGCTCCTTTATGCACCACGTTCAGGGAAGGCACAAAATAGTCTGGATAAGATCTGTGTGGTTTTCTTAGGTCAGCTTGTATGTGGTTTCCATTTTTTAAATTTTCTTTTAGAGTGTTTATAGAAGATACCTAATCCTATTAGGGCCAAGAACTAAGGCATCTTCAACATAGAAAGACGAAGAATGAGGAAGGCCAGAAAGAGCAGAGTAGAGGCTACTTCTAGAAAGAAAAAGTCACATTATCTCCCTGTAAATCTCATAATTATCAAGAGAATTTTTCCAACAACTTATCGAATTGTCTTTTGCCATAAGCAGTTATTTGAGAGCTATTTCCTTAAAAAAGAATGAAATAATAATTTTGTGTATTCATGAAAGCAGTTTTATTTAAATTTGATGAAAAGCAAAGTAATGAATTATAGTGAATACAATAATATCAGTGATTACATTAAAAAATTACTCCATGTTTATTAATTAGAACACTATCCTTATAGTTTATTAACACAAACTCAATGAATTCTATCTACACCAAGGATTTAAACACATTTCATCTGTGACATAACTGAAACTTATAAAAATTAAGTAACTTGCCTAGGGTGACTTAACTTGCATGTGAAATGAAGAGTTCTATAGTCTCCTGACCTTAAAAGCATAATTACTAACATAAACAGAATCTTCACCACAATTAATAATATTAAAAACTAATAGTAAAGATAAAGTTCACATTTTCCCTTTAAAATGCAAGTCCTGCAAATGCCATAATTTTATTCTTCTTTATGGCTGAGTAATATTCCATTGTGTATATATATCACAGTTTCTTCATCCATTCATCTATTGAAGGGCATCTAGGTTGGTTCCACAATCTAGCTATTGTGAATTGAGCAGCTATGAACATTGATGTGGCTGCATCACTGTAGTAATCTGATTTTAAGTCCTTTGGGTATAGGCCAAGGAGTGGGATAACTGGGTCAAATGGTGGATCCATTCCAAGTTTTCTAAGGAATCTTCACACTGCTTTCCAGAGTGGCTACACCAACTTGCAATCCTACCAGCAATGTATGAGTGTACCCTTTCCCCCACATCCTGCTAAGTGAGATTAGTTAATCACAAAAATCCAAAGGCCAAATGGTCTCTCTGATAAGTGAATGATGATGCATAATGCAGTGTGGAAGGGTGGCAAGAATGGAGGAAGGATAGATAGCATAGAGGGAAGGGAGGGGTGCGGGGTTGGGGGGGTAAGAATAATAACAGAATGTGTGACAGACATCATTGCCCTGTGTACATGTATGAATGCACAGATGGTGTGACTCTACTTTGTGTACAACCAGAGAAACAATAGCTGTACTCCACTTGTGTTCAATGAATCAAAATTAAATAAATTAAAAAAAAATGCAAGTCCTCTGCAAGATTCAACCTTGAAACTCATGACTATAGAATTCCAAGAAGACTTTTGAGAAACTTAGTACAGAAAAACTCATCTCTGGACAAAGAAAACCCTTAAAGATTTATTTGAAAAGTGGTTTTTAGTATATACAAAATAAAAGCAACCATATTCCTCATGAAAGACAAATATTTCTTTCTGTTGAGGATGTTTTATCAAGTTAGAGAATACTGCATCACTACTTAGCTTTTTTAATGCAGGTAGAAAAATTATAGATTTCAAAGGTGTAGGTAGAAACTAAATGAGCATTGAAATTGGTAGATAGTTATAGTCCACACTATCAAAGATATGTGTGCAGTTTTTTCTAAAACTGAGTAAATTATAGCATGAGAAACCTTCACTTCAACTTTCTTTTATTTGTTTAATTGATTTTGCTGTTTTTTAGCACCAGTAAAAGAGCATCAGGTTATATTCTGATGTGACCCTGACTCTGTGGAGCAAGCATCTGTCATCTCTGAGAGTTTTTTAGTTTGAGTGAGTGATTGATTATAGTATTGAAGGTTAAGGAGTAAGCACCACAGTTCTAATTGTTAGTAACAATTGTCTTTCGCTTGATTTGCCCACATTGATTGAAATGCCTAGTCACAAAGTAAAATAGGCGTGTATTAATTACTAAATCAGAATTATTTATTTTTCTGATTATTGAATGATATTGTTTTTATTAGCTTGTTATAAATAGATTTTAAGGCGTGCAGTATTATAGTCATAGTAATGTAGATCTTACAAAGTGTTTACACTTTGCTACAAACTCTGGGGCACTTTTGATAGATATACTCAATACTCTTGTAGAAAAATTTCTATAATCTTTAGATGAATTTGAATGGTCAGCCCCAAAGCTCATCATCTGCTCTTGTCATTTAAAGATCTTCATACTATAATATGACATACATTTTTAAGGATGAGTATACTGGACAAGTATGTATTTTATGAGTTTGAACAAAACCTAATGAATAAGAATTGTATTTGGACATTTTTCTAATTGTCTTATCCTGGTTGCTTACGTAAGTGATATTTTAAATGTAAACCACATAAGTAAATAAACATATTTTTATTAAAAATAACATGTAGAATGAATATTTTACTATGTATATTTATATTATATATTAGATATATAATTCATAGACAAATCAATTATGAAACATTCAATCAATATACGTAAGTGAGGTGATTCATCTATGTGCTGCTTATGGAATTAATTTAAAATAATTATTTAATGGGTAACAAAAATGTAAATAAAAAGAAGTCGAAAAGTTAACAATTTAATTCTTAATGTCAAATATATTCTTGATATTTTGCCAAATCAAATATATTATTGGATTTTTTCTTACCTGGACACATTCAAACCACTTCCATCCCAGATAATTGAATGTAAAATCTATGACTTAACTCCACAGAGGCAAGTATTGAGTATCTCCTGTTCACCACTCTATTCTTGGCTCTCAGAACAATACCTATTTCATGACAGGAGCTCCAGCCAGTATTTCCATGGGTGAACTGAATGAACTGCTTCTTACACATTTTAGATTCTTATCAGTGGTGCCTGAAGTCATGTATCAGAGCTGGAATAGTTAAATCCTCAGGTAAATATTGCTTAGAAAATGGAAAGGTGCTGTATAAAATGGAGGACCCAAACTGAAAATAAAATTATGTCTGATCAGGTCATTTACATGAGATTTTGGAAATATTTGTTAGACTCAAGTTTGAGTAAACAACAAGAAACCATATACATACAAAGAGAACATATAGTCCATAAAGGACACCCAAGTTAGACAGTATTTTTAAGGCATTTGTAAAAAACTGTTTGCAATGAAATGCAGTTTTAATGCATGTATAGCAAGAATTTCTAGAGTGAATCAAAGGTCCCAATTTTTACCATGCTGGATCTACTTACTGTGTATACTGGCTCATCATTTCCATGTGTCACATCAATTAACTTTCCATCCTGTGCAACTTCCATCATTTCCTTCAACAAGGCCATATGGAGCCTGCCGCTAATCATATTCAGGTGTGCTTAAAGCCCTACACAATACTTTTAAGAGAAGCTTTCCTACCTGCACAGTGGATACCCATTGACCAGCTCCCTGAGACTCTGTGGATTGAGTTTTAAATGTGAGGGCAAGTTGAGGAGTTGGGGGAAAAGGAGGGTAAAACTAGATAAAAGTTTTAGTTTCTTTTCCTAAACCATTAATATCTATTTTACTCTGACATTGTATCAGTGGATTTTCTAATCTCTCTCTTCTCAATTACTGTTTCAAGGAAGAATAATGTCTTGAGAAACAAAAATCTGTTAATTGACAAACTTACAGTTGTCTCAGATTTAGTAGGATAGCATCCTTTCAGGGTACAGGGGGATATCTTGGAAAAATGGAGGTTTTCTGGGAAGTCAGGTCCCTTGTACCTATACCAGTGCCTTACACTTTCTCCAGCCTGGGTGCCCTATTTGGTTCAGGCACTATGACATCATAATATAGACTACAGGAAATATTTCTCAGGTTAAATTTAGATTAAATTTCCTTACATGTCTTTTAGAGTTTCTTTTGAAAGCTCTTTGTCTATTTCATGAGGAACTTTGATCCCAAAGTGTTCATTAACACAAACCAACTTATTTTAAGTGACTTTATTTAATTCAGAGCACATCATTAGGCATTGAATATATCTAGAAAACATTATATCATTTTAAATAAAATACTCCATTCCTTGATTCACATGTATTTGACTGTGTCCACATTTGTAGTCAGTAGCTGGACACAATGAAGAATAAGAGAGACTTGACTTTTACCTACAAACTTACTTACATTCTAAGGAATCACATTCTATTATTCTATTTACTGCTGATTTGCCTCTGCAAAATACCAAAACAATTTTAATACTCAATATAAACATGTGATTTAATATTGAACTTCTTTCCACAAACACTGTTACATTTCATATGAGAAGTTTTAAATTCCAGTCATGTTTTATTGTAATTTTAGTTCTTTTTAAAGATATGATTAAAACATTATAAACAACACTGGTAATAAACAGTCACCAGTTGCTATTGCAATGTTTATAATTTTTGCCATGTGAGTTTTTCTTTTAAATATAGGCCTGATTTCTGATGCTTGGCAAGATAATTTCCCCTTAATTCTTTCTTAAAAATCTACATCATTTCTTACATAAAAAAATTTCTTAAAGTGTCAATTCTTTTTAAGGTCAATGCTCTGATGAGATGGAGTCATCTATTAATTATTTTCACATATATTTATGATATTTAATGAATAATATACTTAATTTTCCAGACTTCATGATTTCTCTCATGGGGCTCTGTGATATTGTAGCAGTGTGGGTAGGGAGTGCAATTAAATTTAATTAAAGCAGCTAATCAAAGTGACTTAGCAAAATTAGAAGGAAAGATAACTACTGGGTAGGAAAGTGTGGAAAGTCCCCCCTCTCCTCTCAGTGCTTTCTCCTTATTTTGATTTCTTTGTACATACCTTGTTCTTTTCTGGAGTGTTAATTTTTCTGTTTATGTTTTGAAAACTATTCTTAAAGTAGTTTTAGGTTCACAGCAAAATCTAGAGAAGAACCCAGAGAGCCCCTGTGTTCTCCATGCCCCCAAACAGGCAGAGCCTCCTCTTTATCAACGCCCCTCACTACAGGATGTATTTGTTACAGGTGATGAACCTGCTTTGACAAAGCCCATATTTTATGTTTTAGAGTTCACTTTTGGTGGTATATGTATGAATGGAATTTTAAGTCCCCTACTTACCTTTGAATCAGAAAAAAATATACTTTGTTGAAGTTTTACAATTATTTTTAAAATGTAAGAGCTTAATTTTATTAATCATATTATTGATACTGATAAGAATATTATTTATCAAGAATGGGAGCATTAATACTAAAGTAGTCGAAGTAATATTACTTCTGATTTATTAAAGTTTCATTGTAGTCAAAAATGTGCTAATCTCATTCACTGTTACTTTTTCTCTGTTGACAATGACAATAAGTATTAAGAGGGAAGCGACAGCAATATTTGAAGTTATGAGTGTAGAATGGACACTTAGGAGACTGGCCTGGCCAGAAGGAGAAATGTGAGTAGGAATATGAGGCTTAGATTCACACCATTCATGTAATCATACATGTACATAGGGCAATGATGTCTGCCTCATTCCACCATTTGTCTTCATGCACAACCACAGAAACGAAAAGTTGTACCCCACTTGTGTACAATAAATCAAAATGCAGTCTGTAAAAATAAAAAAATATAATACAGCAACAACCAAAGAAACGGGAGACTTAGGAAGGCCTGGGTTTAGGAGTATGCTTGAGATCCAGAAAGCCCAATGGGCTAAGTAATGTCATATAGATAATTTTTAATGAGAAATTTAGAGTTGGAATGAATGATCTATGACAAACTCTTCTAGACAGTTTTGTAATTTCTGATAAAGCAAGATTATTTTTTGTTTGAAGCCTACCTATATTTCTTACTGATTGGTGACCTAATTTTGCAGTTATTTTTAAAACACCTTTTTCTCACATTCTTCTCTAAAATGAAGTATAATAATGTTACATTTCTCTTAATATAAGAATAATATTAATGAGAATTTCACATACAGTATATGAGTTTCTTTGTAATGGTGTCTCTTAGCATCCCCCAAAGCATTAGCCACTACTACTCTAAGATTCAAGAATCCAAAGCGAAAATTTCCTCAAGTACAAGGCTAATCATTATTTAGGATGTTTAGTAGTTATTTGCCCATGATAGCCAAATAACTGCATTTGTATATTTGAAATTTTTTTAGTTGTAGACACAATACCTTTTTATATTATTTATTTTTATGTGGTGCCAAGGATCCAACTCAGTGCCTCACATGTGCTAGGCAAGGAATCTACCACTAAACTACAACCCCAGCCCCATGCATTTGTGTTTGTTTGATACCTTAGATTTTTAGCTCATTTTAGACAAATGGTAGCAATAGAAATGCCATCAATTCAGTTTCAAATTTTAGTACAGGTGACAAATAGAAGTGAAGTACAAGTTAAAAAAAATTACAAATAATTTATTGAGAATTGTATATTGTATTATTCTAACTATATGTATATTCAAGATTTTAGTGGCAAATATATTGCCCTAAAAAAAGGTGATGCTACAAAAGGCAGATGTTAGCTCTTGTCAAATTATCAGTTATAGATGTGAAAACTAAAGTCTCCAGGAGAAAGAGGATGAGACACGTAACCTCAGGCAGCAGACCTGTACGACTCGTTGTGAATTCTTACCAAATAAACTGAGAGAATTCCCCAAATGGCACATATGGTATTCCACATGAGTGAGGCAATCTGTGATGTTAAAAGGTGGCACTGGCGGCTTTGTCTTCTTATGCAGCTGTTCCCATGAAGCATTTCTTCTACATTAGGACAGATGTGATTTTGATGGAAAAGCATCACATACTTTTTTCAGGATCCTTGCTGGTAAAATGGGAATTTTTTTTTTTCCAGAGTAAATAATTATATCAATCATTTAAGTAACACCCCACAATTCCAGTTAGTGAGTAGACTAACTGAGAAATATTATATACCCACACTATAACTCTTTTACATTTATTTCTATGACAATCAAGAAATGATTTTAATTTTCAAGAGTGTCGTTTGCTGTACTTTCGTCATTGCAGTTAGGAACGAAATCACGTGACATCCAAATGAGCATTTGAGCTTGGACAAGGAGGCTCTTCTAGGTATTTGTAGAAGCTCCAGCCCAGGAAACACCAAGATATATTTAAATCCAAGTTTAATAACACCTTTAAAAAGGAGGATTAAGGGAAGCAATAAAATAACAGAATAATCTTCATTTCACTTTAACAACACATTTAAATTTAATTCCAAAACTAGACTAATTAGATGTAGTTTCTAAGGAGAGATAATAGGATGACAGATACGGGACCTGTGCTGGGAGGGTAAGGCAAATGTTTCTGCATTTTGCTCTAGCTTTTGTTAGTTTGTTTGTTTGGTGTTTGGTTTCAGATTTGAGGTGGGGGTAGTAAGAATTGAACCCAGGGCAATCTACCACTGAGTTACATCCCCAGCCTTTTCTACTTTTATTCTGAGACAGATTCTTGATAAGTGACTGAGGCTGGCCTCAAACTTGGAATACTCACGCTTCAGCCCCCAGAGTCACTGGAGTTATAGCTGTAAGCCATAGTGAGTGGCTACCATAGTTTTGTGAATATTATTAAGATGAAAATTCTCAGCTGCTTTCTTAATAGTGTCCAAAGAGTCCAGAGACAAAATTTTTGAGTTAATTTGTCTGGAGCCACCGACACTTGTGGATTTGTAACAGCAGGCAACTCTCCTCAGGGATGTCCCAAAAGTAATGCAGTCTTGATAAATCAATATAAGATGGAGTTTTTTTTTTTTTTCTCAAGGATTTTGGCTTCTAAATGGAGAACTAAAAATACAAGAAAATACATACAATCTTATTGCAACAAATAAAATCTCTCTCCATAAAATGGTGTCTTGGTAGCACAGAGGAAGAACAAATCAACACTACCAGGGAGTGGTTTCCTGGAAGAGGAGTTATCTGAAAGGGGAGAGAACATTTTAGAGAGTTTGCCATGGAGAGCTGTCTGTAATTTAAGAGCCAAAGCCTTTTGATGCCTATTCTTTAGTGACACTGTTCATCAATTTTACTATTCAAATAATTGGAGCCGAAGTGTTACATTATTTCATTAAAATTGCTTATTAATTATTTAATTGTGCATTAAATATCTTCTTTGCATTGCATGAAATGCAACATACATTTAATAACAAGTACTGAATACTTATTTTACAAAATTTATATCTTATCATCTTTTCACAGCGATATAGAATGTAAATATTGACTTATGTAGTAGCTTTAATTATAATTTTTAAATATTTTGAATGTTCTATATGCCTTTTAGTTCTGCTTTAATATACACCAAAATGTTAATCATCAATGTTTTTAGGCTACATGTTTAAAAAATACCCTTTGCAAAGTATTACAAGAAATAACATTAATTTTGTTTCTACAAATGGAATATTTATACATGATAGAGTATGTTATGATCAATTTAGTTTTCTGAAATATGGTTCATGAGAATAGTTTAATATTAATTATCAAAAAAGAATATCATAAGTATCAAAAAAGCATAGGAAGGGAAAATTTTGACAACCAATTTTGTGATAGAAACACCATGATTCAATAGAGAAAGCCTTATTTGTTCCCCAAATTTGAGACATTATGTTAAAAATTCAATTCTATGTTTAATTTGTACAGAGTCAAAAATGGAAAAGAATTTTTTATTAAGGCAATAATTAAGTCTAGTTTATTCCTTTCCTTTCTTCCTTACTCTCTTTCTTTCTTTTTTCCTTCCTTCCTCCATCATTTCTCTCCTTCACTTTCATTTTATTTTGCAAAATTCCTACTGACTGAGTAAAATCGACCTTATCAAGAACATCATGCAAAAAATATAATCACAAAAGTTGTAACCTCTTGATGCTTGCTACACTGTAGTATCCTTTTGTAATTTCTTCTTTATATGTTATTTCTAAGGGGTTTGTGCAACAGGTAGGTTTGTCCAGAAATGACCTTCAGTGTTATTGTGAATTGCTTGGAAAGAGTCCAACTGGGACTATGACTGACCTCATAGACAGACCTAATTGTCCATCACCCATGGGAAGGAAAGTTGCATTAGAAAGAACTTCCAACTGCTGTCCACAATCACCAAGGTTTCCAGATTCTGATGAGCGGTTTTCCCACACAGCTCATTCAGCCAGTTGATGCAACAAATCCATGTTTCTTGAATCCCCCAGTTAGAATCTTCCTCTTACATTTGCTTCTTAACAAGGAAGAGAAAAAAGAGGTGCGGAGGATAAAGGAGTTCACACTTGGCTCTTGGTTTGTAATTGTCTCCTAGAGGCCCATTCCTTTCCCATGCCATGTATTCTGGGAAACATCCTGATTCACATCATGAGAACAGCATGAGGATTCCCTTGCATAGTAACAATAGATGTCTCCTCTTCAGACATACAAGAATTATTTATCAAAAGAGCATTTGTCCAAGGTCCGTCTACATGTATTATGCCTATGTAGGCAACAAAAGCAATCTGATTATAAATTTGAACTATATAACAGTATCTGGGAATACTGGCAGAAATAAAAATAAAACAGACACACCTTATGCTAGATCCCATTTGTGTGTCAGGTGCTCCCTATTCTTGGGTTTTGTTGGACTCACTTGCCCTCTAAAATTTCAAAGTTCAAAACAGAGCTTTGGTTATAATGGCCCTTAAAAAGAACCAATTAAAAAAAAACAGCATCTATGATTCTGGAGATACAGACAGCTTGAAAACAAAACAAAACAAAAGAACACTATGGAATGTCAACCTGGACCAGAGCTGTTGGTGAGTTTCCTCCCACATCTCCTCATACTGATGAAGTGCTATCTTTCCCCTCTTTCTCTCCAATGATGTTTGCTTTTATCCTTGCTGTCCTGGATCATGATAATCAAAATTTTCTTAGGCTGCACCAAAGATGACTCTGGCTTAGGGTGGTATATGGTAAAAGAGTCACTTTTGTTAAGTAAAGATTAAAGGCATTTGGGGCTTAAATTCAGGTTATTCCACTTGATATTCCCATCTCAGGTGCAGAATTCCATTCTTTCCTTCATTAAGGATCTTTTACCTAAAAAATTAGAATGTTCACATCACATAAGAAAGCAAAAATAAATTGTGCAGTCATTGACAGAAAATGGGAGATAAAGGAATGAATTTTGAGAACTCTAAGTTGCAAATCAAAGAAAATTGAAGAGTCAATTGAGGATTAATGAAGAACTGCTAACCAGTTCAAAAAGGCTTTGTAGATAAGAACTTTTAGAATGTCTTATTTCAGGGCAACTTGGTATAAGTCTATTGGAAGGTTATTTGCAGGTAAAAAGTACAAGATTACTCCGTATTTTCTATTGAAAGAATGTGTATGGCAATGATGATCCTGGAGCTGATGCAGGAACAAGCTGCACACTCCTGTCCAGATTTAGCATCATTGCCTCCTGGTGCCCTGGGTTCTCTTCAGTTGGAACAATTCAAGATCTTCCAAATGTTCCAGGACACCAAGCCTTTCTTCCTG